>CM045901.1:11172131-11177131 GCA_025169545.1 Anguilla japonica | reverse complement strand
CGGGCCGACGTCGACGGCTTCTGGGATTTCGAAAGACAAAAACCCGACGTGAAGCGACTAATTAAATCCACGCGTGACTTCTCCGTCAAAAAACCCCGAATCGCCGCTTGTCACGGGAAAAAGAAAGCTATCGATGCTATTCTCGCGCGCCGTCCTCCGAAGTGCGATAATCTCCTCAGCGGAGTGCAACTCCCGTTTTAAGGACTCGAAATTTAAAAAAAAAAAAAACGGTTTTGAAGTAATAAGTGAACGCTTTAAAAGGTAAAAAAACCGAAAGAAAGAAAAAAAAAAAACACGTGCTAACGTGATGCGCCCAACGATCTGCAATCAGGTGTGATTTAGAGAGCCTTTCAGAGCGCCGCGGCGTCTCAGCCAGCGGTCCACGGGCCCCGCGCGCGTTCCTCAGAGCGAACGCGCCCGCCGTGCTGCCGCGACCGCGTCTCAAACGCACCCGCGCGGGGGGGGGGGGGGAGGGAGGGAGGGGGGGGGGGCACGAGGAGAAATGAGGTCAGGATCGAAGGACTCTTACGCCTCGGGTGAACTGCTGTCTGTTACTTTCTCGCGCTGACACGCACACACACACACACACACACACATCATAGAATATCTATGCACATACCCAGTTAGAGTAGAAATAACACTGCCAGTGTACTAGTTCTTAAACGTGTGTGGATGTGTGTGTGTAGAACTGCACTCTGGGTTTAACACAGGTCCTCGTTGCTGGGGTGTGGCTTTTCCCATTCTGAGGTGGGGGGGGAAAGGGCGGTCTGGACCCCCCCCTTGGGGGAGATCACATGGTACGTGCCACCCTGGCACGGCTCTCTGCACCGCACAGGCGGCCCCTCTGGCACGGCCCGGCCACGGGGGGGTCATCCAATCCCCCCCCCCCCCCCTCTCGTAACGAGGTCACTCGCCGGCCACTTCAAAGCGGCTCGCCCCGTATCCAGGCAACCCCGCCGGAACTCGGAGACAGAGTGGATGGCGAAGGCGAGTCACCTGGAGGCGCCCTGCGTCCTCGACCACCCCCACCCCCCCCCCGAGGCCTCGGCTAACCGGCACCGTACCTGTGTGACCCCCGGTTCCGCGTGAGCGCGGCGCTTCGCATCGAACGTCCCTCGGTGACAGAGGCGCGAGCTCACAGACGATTGCGTCATAACTCCAGAGCTGTCAGTCTTTCCAGACAGCCTCACGGCTGGGAACATGGCTGGATCGGTCTCGGCTACATCCCCCTGCACTTCCTCTAAACCTGCGTTACGTATTAAATCATTTTCTATTGGTGGGGCTGCACGTATGCCTTGCTGGGATGGCTAACAGTTGTGTATTTTAGCCAGTTTTTAAAGAATTAATACTGTCGAGAGTCACTAAAAAAAAAATGGCTTGCTGCCAGAAAGGAAAGCTTTTGTTTTTCTATAATTAATGGCCTTGCAGTTCGTTCTGATACAGATCATTTTCGCTAGAATATCTTTCCAAAATCTGTTTTGCAGTCCGTTTAGATTTCTCTGACAGCGCTGCTACGATTTCCCATCGGCGGTGCCGGGCGGAGCAGAGCGGAACGAACCATCCAGTGTGCAAATTTGGGTTTCATTTAAAAAATATATATATAATAATAATAACAATAATAAAAGCATCTTTATTGTAAATCTGAGCAAACGGGTCTGGTTTAAACGTCTTCTCTAAACTCTTCTTAGGATTAGCATTCCCTCTCCTCCTCGAGACTGCGGTTTTGCGCAGGCGACCTTGCTGAAGTGTAGAACCTCAGCGAGAGCCTGGCTCTGGACCGGTTGAAGCCCACAGACTGAAGCCCACGGCGTTTCAGACCCTGAACCATTACCTGGTAACTGTTTCTAAGGAGACCAGGGAGGTTCTGAGAGTGGCATGCTGCAATGCTTTTTTTTTTTTTCCCGAAGGCTTATGAAACCAGTGACTTCTTCGCTGAAGACAGCTTTCGGAAAATGAAATTAATAGTAAAACGATCGAATGAAAAAAAAGGTTAGGGACAGCCTTGGAGCCTCTAAAGACGCTTTTCCCGTTCGACCAAACAGGAAATGATGCACTCGGTCCCTGCCGTAAATACATCCCACAGCCACGTGGATCAATAGCAGTGCATCACGCCGCAATCGATATTTAATTCTCGTGATTTTTTTTTTTTGTTGTTTAATAAACACAATCATTTGCATTTAGCGCCAGGGAGAAGAACCCCCGCCCCCCCCCATATTTGGAGCTTCCAGGCCCGGCGTCCTGAGTTGGCCATTGTGAGACTTCAGGCATCTGAAAGCGAGGTCAGCCGCAGTTGAATGGGTTTTTATTGGTCTAAAACCGTTCTGAGAGAGAAAGTGGCTGCTCAAATTGGCTTCTTGATAAAAACAGTGGAGCATAACAAAGCAAAAAAATATATATAATAAATAAATAAATAAATAAGGAAGATAAATGTACGTGCCATTTGGGGCTGCGTCCTCCAGGATGGGAGAAGTACACTCCCCGCAATTGCGATGTTGGCACAAATAAAAGCGCGGGGACTCTGCGTTTCGCGGTTGTTGGGGGAAACGCGGCGGATTTTTAATGAGGGAAGTTTGTGCTAAACGGAGCCATCTGGAGCAGGGGCTGTTTCCGCACGGCCCCCCCTGGAGCCCGGGAGGCCAGGAGCCGTACCGCGGCTCGCACTGCGCCCCCTCCTCCTCCCCCCCCCCCCCCCACGCTCGCACCGCGGCCCCCCGCTAAAGCAGAGTGGGGGGAGGTCCGAGAACGCCCCCCCCCAACCATCTTCCCCCCCCCTCCACGCTCGCGCACGCACAAGTATGCGCACAGAGCGATTATGTCTAGGTTGGGGGGGGGAACTCCTGGAGGGTGTCGATTATGCTAGTTTCTGCCAGCAAGTTGCAGGCTCTAATTGGTCTAAGTAGCTAATTGCATTGCACTTGCTCTTCTGTGTGTGTGTGTGTGTGTGTGTGTATATAGAGAGAGAGAGAAACAGAGAGAAAGTCAGCAAGAGAAGCCTACAAGATGAGCAGCTTTCATACAAGATGAGAGTGATACACCATCGCCAGAAACGCGTTTATATATATTTATTTTGTAATGTGCTTGCTGAGACCGGGGGGGGGAAACCAGTACAGGCTGTGGCCTGCAGAGCGGTGCCTGACCCGCCCTAATCTTCCGAAATCTCGCGCATCTCCGCCGCGTAGCCGACATCACAAAACCCGAAGAGGAAAACAAAATGGACGCCGCCCCCCGGTCTGACATTTGAAAATGTTCAGTTCCGTCCACAAAGAAACCGAGCACAAAGTGTTATTTCTTCGCAGTATCCGACCGCTGCACTTTTTTTTTATACAGGGTCACTCCATCCAGATGAACCGATAGAACAGATTGTTTTTTTTTTTTCCTGCTTTTCCTCCGGAGCGGTCGAGCTCTTATCTGACGAGGGGGGGCGGCGTCCAACGGTCAAGCGCTTGTCCGGTGACACGTGCGGCCACTTTAAAAAGTTCTCTCCGGGGTCACCTGGGGACGTTTGAGGCCGAAATCGGGACGGGGAACGGAACTTCCAATTCGAGGGACGGTTTATGAGCCGTTAACAGCAGCAACCGCTTCCGGGCCTCGCTCGATAGCGGACGGGGCAGGGACCGAATCGAATGTGAGCCGGTCACCAGATCACACGCACCCATCCCCCCCCCACTACACCCCCCCACCCCAAACACAAAACGCACCACTATTGGCATCTGTCAGGTCACATCACAGCATCCATTGCCTCGCAGGGCGTGAGCCTACCACTTCCTGGTGACGGCTCAATACCTCATTAGCAAAAGGAGCTCGCGAGTGGCTTTTAATTGAAGTTCTCCCCCTCTCCTTTATCGACCTCCGACCCCCCCCCCCCCCCCCACCCCACCCCCACCCCAGCGGCAGGCTATAATAAGTCCCCGACCGCGTTCTCCGACTCGTCCTGGGGCGGCTGTGCCCTTCATCCTCGCTGACCCCTCATCCTCCTCCCGTTTCTCTGGGTGTGACGGTGCAGTTGGTGCCAGGGTTCTTTTTAAGCTGAAACAAAAGGCCCAAAATGGACTCGGTTTGGCATGACTACAGTGGGGAAGTCATGGTGCGGGTGTGCCCAGTTAATGAAGTGCTGTGTTCCGCCTTTACACGCAAACCTTACTCTGCTCATACACACGGGTTCGGCCTTTTGAGCAATAGCGGAGAAAACATTTTCTGCATCATTGCTGTTTGGAGCTTTGTGGTTTTAATATTAATTGCCAACTAAAATAAAACAGGAAAATACAAATGTCCTTTCTGCAAAGTTCTGTGGGTGAGCCAGGTTCTAAAAGTAAATGGTTTGGGAGGGGAGGGGGGAGCGGGGCCTCAGACCCACAGAGCGGCAGGGTCCAAACCCGGGATGGGGGGGGGCACCCGTTACTACGGTGACGATCTTTACTTTGGGCAAGACGCCCAACGCGCTTCAAGACGCCATAATAAGAGCGGGCTGTGTCTTTAGAACGGAGCTCAGCCCGGCTTTTAACTGATAAATAATGCAAATAGGAACGCGGGGGCTGCGTCCGTCAGAGCGGGGTTTCCGCCGCCGTGTTCGCTAGCTTAATGAGCGTCCCTGGGGGGTGGGGGGGGCGGGGGCTGGTGGAGAGGATCGCTTGCTCAGCGCGAGGCCGTTCGACACACCGCTAAAAACCACCGCTCGCTAACTCCGAACTCGGGGGCGGGCAAGTCACGAGGCGCGCCGCAGCCAATCAGGAGCGTGCAGATCTCGGTTCGCGCTTCGCGTTTCTACGGGAACCTCCCTCGTTCGGCGGTTGGACGTAACGAAACGGGGGAAGATTCGGGAGGGGGGAGAGGCTGGCGCGGGCCTTTTTAAAAAAAAAAAAAAAAAAAAAATTCTTTCCGTCCCGCTGCTGCCAACGCCACACAGGCCACTTAACCAGCACACTGGAGTTCTGAATCAGACTCTGAATCAGAACCTCCCCGTGGCAGACACACGCTCGTTACTCAACGGCTGACACCACCAG
>CM045901.1:10944631-11167131 GCA_025169545.1 Anguilla japonica | reverse complement strand
TCGGGAGGGGGGAGGGGGGGCGGGGTGCCTACCCTCTTACCTTTAGTCCGACGCACATCCGTTTACGCTGCCGGTAGTTTACTGAGGCGGCTGACAAAGTAAAGTGACCCGTGCCCAAAAACAGCCCCGATTGCAAGGTTCGTTGCTCTGCGCCGCTCGTCATTTCCTGGTTACTCATCAGCTGACTTTCACGGGTGGCTGTGATTGGACGTAGGCGTGGAGACGAGCCCGAGGAGAGGTTCTCGGGGGGGGGGGGGTTTCTGGAACAGGGGCCCCCCGATTAATTGGACGGGCCTCGCCTCACGGGCTGTGTTTCTCCTGAGGGTGTCGTGGTCTCAACCCTTGTTTGTTTTTTGTCTTTTTCTCTCTCTCTCTCTCTCTCTCTCTCTCTCACAGGTGACCGAGTACCTGAACGGGCAGGAGTCCGCCAAAAGCGCCAGGGTGAGTACGAGAGCGTGGCGCTTTGCCCAAACACCCCGCGCCACCGCAGGCGTCGACCAGGGGGGGGGGGGGGGGGTTTCCTTGCCGCCTTCGTCTCCGCGGCGGAGGACGCTGGAGAGCGCGGCGTTATTTCCGTCGTATAAGCGTAATGTTTACCATTAAAACCCTTAAGTGCTTCTCAGGGGGGAAAGATTAAAAAAAAAACTTTGCCGAAATTTTACGCGGCGAAAATCGACGAACGTCACTTCAGATTACGGCTTAACGGGCGAAGGAGGCATAAAGACGGAAGCTCAAAGTAAATGTTTCTGCTTCTCTCACAACGAGGTTTATAAAAACCGGCCTTTTAAAGGCGGCCTCGATCGTTCGCACTCATGGGCAGTGTCTGTTGGAAAGGTGAACGGTTTCCTTAGCAACCGCGCGCGAGGCACGCCTCCGTCCTCCCGTCGCGTACTTCCGTAAGCTCGTAGAGTCATGGCCGCGCATGTCAAGGTTGGTTGCACAGCAGGCAGCGGGGCTGGAAACTGCTGTCTTTACGTGTGTGTGTGTGTGTGTGTAGCCGACTCGGCCTCTCAAAATGTCCGCTCTCTCTCTCTCTCTCTCTCTCTCTCTCTCTCTCTCTCTCTCTCTCTCTCTCTCTCTCTCCCCTCTTTTCCCCCCCCCCCCGTTCATACCCGCAGCTGAACATCTGGCGTTACGGGGACTTCCGGGCCGACGACGCCGACGAGTTCGGCTACAACCGCTAATCCCGCCGCTCCCGAGGCCCTTCGCTGAAGAGACACGCTCACTCCTTAAAAATAAAAAAAAAATAAAGAAAAAAAATATGAAAAAAAAAGATGAAAACGGCAGCATTGACATTCTTCCTTCATTCCTCTTTTGTCAAGTCACTCCTCTCCCTCTCTCTCTCTGTTTCTCCTCCTCTACCTCAGTGGCTTTTTTCCCCCTCCTCCAGGAGTTCCCACAGTCCATGTCTGTGGATGGGCGGGGCTTCCCACAGCCATGTCTGTGGATGGGCGGGGCTTCCCACAGCCTTGTCTGTGGATGGGCGGGGCTTCCCACAGCCATGTCTGTAGATGTCTGTAGGGACTCGCCACTGGCAACACAGTTCTGATCAGTCCCTGACCAGAGGGAGAACGAGAGAGAGAGAGAGAGAGAGAGAGAGAGAGAGAGAGAGAGAGAGAGAGCGTGCCTGGGAGACCCATTACCCCCCTCCCCCTCTCCATCCTTCCGACAGCTTGCTTTCTTGAGAAAATGCTTCCTAAATAAAGAAAACTATATAAATGTAAATGTATATGATTAAAAAAAAAAAAAGAAATAAAAAAAAAAGAAGCTAGAAAAACCAACGTAAACAAAATCAATGAGCTTATTTTTGTTTGCTTTTTTTAAGAAAAAAAATGTATATGAGAATGTTTGAGACGGTGATGAATATGGTGTTTTATGTAGGGAGTGTTTCTCTCTCTTGGCGAGAAGCTGCAGATGATTTTGATGAAAACGCTTCTCTCTGTCCGTGTTGTTTACTGGTACCGGTCAGTCTTTTTATCTGGGCTCAGTAGCGAAAACAGTGTTTGAACCACATTTTTCCCAAGATGAACTTGTCATTGTATTTAAATCTTTCCCTGCCTAATAAAATTAGCAAAAAATCTGACTGCTTGCTTCTTTTTGCAGGTTCCATTATATCCCTTATGTATATGAATGTGTCACAAGGGGGGGGGGGGGTGTGCTCATCTGCGATGGGCTGGAACTGTATGCTTTCACTGTAATTTTGCCGCGTCTTGTACACAATTACTGAAAATTACAGCAAGCCTGTTATGCTTGTGAGCAAATATAATAGAGGAGGAGAATGCCAAGTCTTATCTGGAGGACCTTCATGGAGCTGCAAGACATCTCTTCTTGTGTATTTGCATTTTCAAATGAGTCACTCTATGGTCACACTTAATAATTCTCTCTCTCTCTCTCTCTCTCCTCCCTCCCTCGTTAGCAGGGTCTATGTAATGCTTGTTCTTTACTGGCTCGTGTGAATGGAGCAGTGTGCTGTGGGCGGGGCTATGGCCGGAGGCTGCTGTATAGATGCACAGGTGTGGACATAAATGGATCCAGTGAACTCAGTGCTGTTTGTTCCATCAGAGCAGATCTGTCTTATCTGGATCTGTGCTTTTTAGCATTGTGGTTTTTTTTTTTTTCTTTCATTCTTTTCCCCCCCGCCATCATCACCGAGTGTCACGTGTCAACCCCTCCCCACCCCCCCCCCCCCCCCCCCCCCCTCCCCAGGCGGGTCGTGCGTGCAGAACGTCGAGCGATTATCGCCGCGGTCCAGTTAAAGTGACTTACGGTCGGCCCGGCTGACTCCGGGGGGGGCAGCGGGGACCGTAAATCTCCTCGCCCGTCCAACGCCGGTTCCCACATTCGGCACCGCCATCGCACGGGAACGAACATCGTCGCTAATTTATCGTGGTCAACTTCAATTACGGCGCACGAGGGAAAGGGTCATAATTCAAAGGGGGGGTGGGGGGTGGGGGGTATGGAAATGCGCTCCAAGGACAATTATTTTTAATATGGCCGCCACCGCCATCCATCTGCGGGAAGAGGGGCGAGAGGAAGTTTGATGAATCTGTCCTTTGGGGAACAGCTTCTGTTTCTCTATCACCTTTCGACATGTTACTCCACCCCCCCCACCCTACCCACCCCCCCCCCCCCCCCGCTTCGTGATAAAACTGTCGTTAAAGTCGTTAACCGAACTAGCGTCACGCTAGTGCCGCTCGGTCACAAGTCTGCAAGGTGGCGCCAGTAAATGGCGATCCCGTGTGCGGGTAACGTTAATGGACAGTGTGGGCTCAACGTGGGAACGGCCTTCACGTCCGAATCTGAAATGATCGCGTATCGCTCACACCCCTCCTTTTCTCTGCCCGCCGTTTTCGTTCGCGGTACTTCCTGCCAAAGACATGCGATAACACTGGTGTCAAACCATTTGTGGGGCGCCGCTATTAGTTTTCAAGCAGAACCTGTACAGTGAAAAGATCTTTTCTCTACTGAATTCTGTAAAAAAAAAAAAACTGGATGGGAAGAAGGGACCTTGACTACTCTAGCTTGGGAGTCTCACATTTCCTCTTACGCTATTTGAAATTGCAGCTTTATTATACAGTTTTTTTAATAAAAGCGGACACTAGGCATGTATTAGTTTTGGCGGACAGCATAAATTGCATATTTAATTAAAATTATTACGTTACGAAGTCCGTAGTGATGGTCTGAGGAATTTCCCAGCCGAGCCTTTGGCGATCAGCCCTACCTTTTGCCGAAAAAGAAACTGCGTAACCGTAGCGCTACCTCTCACTCGAAAGAGCAGTGGGGAGCGCAGAACAACGTTCACTCAGAATGCTAAATGATTTTTTATTATTATTATTATTATTATTATCGTCCTTGTAGTAGTTCTCGTTGTTACTTAGAGGCCTTGCGAGAGGAAAACAGAAATCTGTTTTTCATGATACTTAATAATGTACTCCCCCGCGATGCGTTTGGAACGCAGAAATGAAACCGACGTTAATAATTTAGGGTGAAAAGGTTCTGTGTGGGAACGACTTGCGCAAAGTGCAGCGTGCTGCGCCGGTGCGATCGGGTCGTGTCTGAATACGACAGAGGGGCATGGGGTCAAATCCTCCTTCGAGGTGAAAGCGCTGGATCCGACTCTCCCACCTTCGTATTTTGCGGTTTTTTTATGTTTTTTTTTTTTATTTTCTAAGCGGCGCTCGAGTTCGAGGCGCCTGAAAACAGCCGCGGACCTTCTGTTTTTAACGGCCTTTAACGAGCCTCTCCGCTCGAGGAGCGCCCTCGCTAACGACGCCCGAGTTCAAAAAGCACCCGAGAAGGATCAAAGCTGCAGGGGGAGAAGACCGGCGTCGTTTGAAGATCGGCTTTAAAAACACCCACGCATCCCCGTCTCTATTCAGGAAGCGGCTCTGCACTGCGCAGACCTCCCTTTACAGAGCAGCGGGTCACAGCTGCGCAGACCTGCGTGTTATTGCCACTGCGCCATGATGCTAACCGCACATTGCAGCAAAAACCACCGAGCAAGCAAGTGTATTTGAGAGAGACGGAGCTGGATTCAAGATAAGGATCCCAACCCCGATCATAAACCACACGACAGCAGCGTATATATTTCAAGCCAGAGGGTATTTCACAGTGTATCTGTGAGTCATATAGGGTGATGCGATTTATCTACGTATAACAAATATAGCCTGCCGAACAGTTTCATTCCCTATAATTAATAGGCGCTGGCAGGGCAGGTTAGCTTCGCGGCGCTAGGACGATTCGGCGCAGGAATATCCCCAAATGGGACCCCTAACGGCCGTTAAGCTGTGGAAAGTGGTGCGTTCGGTGCGATCAGCTGTTTCGCTCACACAAAAAAAAAAACGTCAGAACCACTTTTCGGTTTGAACCCCTCGTGCTGTAGCTATGAGCGAGCCGGCGGACGGACGAGTCGTCTGGAGAAGAGGGAAAAAAAATCTCTCGAAATGAGTTGCGTTAGACGGGCTAATTATAAAACACTTAATATTGTGATTTGTCTTTTAAGTGTAAATGTAATGGGCTTTTTAAAGGGTCCAGAGAATGATTTATGGAATCAAAATTACCTGGTTTAGTGAACTGTGCATTCAAAAACGTCAAATTACAAAAGCACCCATCATCTGTTGATCAAAATATGGTACAGATTTTTAATTTCTGAATTGAATATTACTTATGTATCAAAGTGTCAAGGCATCAGACTAGGCCATGATTATTATTAAAGGGGGAGGGGAATTGTCCCTTCACAATCATCATTGTTGCTTAAAAAAAAAATAAAAAATACATTCAGATCCAATCTATTGAAAGTATGTTCAATAGAGCTCAAGTGTGATTTGATTAAATTAGTCTGGCATTACAGATTCAATTGGCTTTTTTTTCCTGGCACAGTATTTCAATGAAAGGGAAGACCGTGTTTTCTCAAACCGTCCGTTTCTGAATGACAGTTGGGACCGCTGTGGAATTGAACAGCAAACACGCTCTGCGTTCTTTTGTCTTACTTCTGATAAATGCATTATGTAAATTCCCGACGTGTAATATTGACTTTTAACTTCCTTACACTTTCTCGCTGGAGGTTTTCCCCGCTGCCGAAATGTAAAATTAGCATTTTTATAAAGGGAGTTAAATGTGGCGTGAATCGGGTATGGGCCCGATGGTCGCCCAACGATTTTTAAAGAAAGGGGAACGTTGCGCTTTCGCAGTAAACTTTTTTTTTTGGAGTTTTTGAAATCTTTGCCGATTCAGCATCCTGGCGGAGGCGTTCGGAGACGTTTAAAACGCGGAGGTGTCGCACGTGCCCCGCGCACAGCCCCTTCAAAGGCCAGAGGTGGTTTTCCCGCGCGCCGGAACGGAGAAATCCATCTCGCCTCAACGTGCTGTCACCCGGCCTGATGAGAAAAAAAACCTGCTTTCTCATCCTCCAGGTACCCTGAGTTTCGCCCGCCTTGTTTTCCACGAGCGGCGGTTAAAAAAAAAAAAAAATTTTAAAAAAAGAAACGATCGCTTCCAGCCTCCGGCGAAGTGGCGGCCGTGGCTTTTTTTTTTTTTTGGCTCGGCTTCACTCTGGTACCGCGCGCCGACGCCCCGTTTGCGAAGAGGCCTTCTCCGGCTTGTAAAATCAGACCTGGCAAAGGGCAGGCCTCTACCTTCAGGGCCCCCATTGCTCTTTCAGAACAACCCCCAATCCCCCCCCCACCCCACCCTCCCCGCTGCAGTCCATCTCTCTCCCCGACAGCTTTTCATCTTTTTCCTTTTAAACGGCCTGTCAAAGACTCAATTACCGGCTGATTGGTGCCGTATAAGTTTATGATTGGCTCGGGAGGACAACGAGCCCCATTAGAGCACGGATGCATCGAGCGCGTAAGCGCGCCGGGTCGTGATTCGCCCTCCGGTTAATCGATGCCAAAAATGTTGACGAGACATTTTTTTTTTTTAACCTCTGTCTTGTCTTTTTCTTTCGTACGCTCGTGTGCAGTTGTCTGGTTCTCCCTGCCTCTCAGGTATACATTCTCTACAAACGAGCGCCAGGCAGAATAATTTCGCTCGGGTGACGTGATTTATGGACGGCCGGGCGGACCGTGTTCCCCCAACCGATGACCCCCCCCCCCCGCCCCTCCGCGGGAGCGTCCGGGCGAGCCGACCGCGGCGAACTCTCCTTTCTCATTACGGCCCTTACCTCCTCCTGCTGCAAGCGGGCGCGGGAGGAGAAAAAGGGAAAGGAGCACAAAAGAGGAAAATTCAAAGGGCGCTCGATAAAAGGGGGAAGAAGAAAGGAAGGTCAAGACATTGATATGGTAATGCGAGGAACGGGGGACATTTCGTAACATCCCGTGACTGCGTGTGCTTTCCCCTCCCCGAGCCTGTACCGGCAGCAGTTAGTAAAAAAAAAAAGCATTCTGCGCACTGTAAGTAAATGTCCATCACGTAGCATTTACATGGGACTGTGTACGGACCCGTGTTTTTGTAGTTGTTCCGATGACCTTGATATGCGCTTTTGTACATCGCTTTAGATAAAAAGCGTCTGCTAAATAAATGTAATGTCGTCGGTGTGAATCATTTCTAGTTTCATTTGGACATAAGAAATAAATGCAATAAATCCTAGTGATTTCAAGCTTTTTTTTTTTTTTTAAAATGTATTTATTTATTTGTTTGTTTGTTTTAAATAAACCCTTAATGTTCCATTTTGCAGCTGATACCAACTTGGAAGAGCAGCCCTTCAGCCCGAAAATGGGTCTGACTCATGCGCCAGAAATAAACCCTGAATGGGTCTCGTTTTGAGACGGAACCCTGACCCACACGCGGCCCATCCATCAGTCGCCACGGCGGCCGGTCCCGGGCCCTGGCCCGGCTGTTTCCAGGGCAACGGCCAAACCGCGCGTATATTAATAACGTCCCCTGGCGCTCCCTCTGCTTCAGCCTCTGCCCCCCCCCCCCCCCCCCCCCCCGAGCAACAGGTACTCTGATCCCGCTTCCACGGCGAGCGCTTTTAGCGGCCGCGCCGGCGGTGTGGGCTAACCGTAGCCGCCGCGGCCCCCACCGACGCGGCTTCCCGGCCGAGGCGCAGACGCCAAACCCCTGAGGGCTCCCGCGTTCAACACCGCTAGCGCGTCGCACTGTGAACGCGTACGTGCCGAACGTTCTGCTAATTGTGCGTGCGGCTAAACAGCTCCCGCGACCCCTCTTTGTAGACGGTGCATTTGGTTAGTTTATGGGTCCTTGTGAGAGCTGTTGGATTGGGCCCCACTGCTTTGCAGGCCCCCTGCTTCTAGAAGGTCCCCCCCCCCCCCCCCCCCGTCTTGCAGCTCATTTTCAGGATCCCCAAAACGAACGTTCTCCTCGCTTTAAGAAGTTCAGACTGTGGCGCCCGCCTTGGACGCGGCTTGTTTGGGGTGGGGGGGGTTTACCCGTGTTCCCTGAGAGGAGAACACAGTCAAACGCTCAAAATGAGGTGAACCTTCGCTCCCGCGTGTTCCATCGCGCGTGTCCTCCCGACGCTGCGGAGGAAAATTAGTTTTACTTTAGTCTGAAAGAACAGGTGCTTTCGCGGCTGCTATAAATACTTGAAGTGAGATCCACATAAATAGACTTATTAAGGACTTATTGCGTGACCAAACCGTTGCCTGGAAACGCCAGGTAGGCCTTAATTCTTCATGCAAAACCCCCACCCCCCCCCCCCTTCTGCGGGTTCGTCAAATCACTCTTTATGAATTCAGATTTTCGTCCATACTCATATATCGCAATTTAGCCGAAGAATGATCGGCTTCCCCACCCCCAGAAAGGCGTCACGATTCAAGCTGCTGGTTGGTTTATTATTTTACGTTTAGAATTATTACTTGCCGTTATAAATGTGTGATGAATGAATTACAGGGTCCAAGTTAAACTACGCGGTCGCTCCCTGCACTTGGAACTGTGCTTCCCTCCAGGGTTTTCAACACACTTATCCCTGGTCACGGTTATACACTTTGTTGTACGTCGCTCTGGATAAGAGCGTCTGCCAAATGCCTGTAATATAACATAACGTAATGTTATGAATGCCTTTTTAAACTCATTGTATGACGCACCATTATTGTCTTACAGTACTTCTGCTGCTCTCATGGTCATGTGCTGCACCTGTCTGTACAAAATGTTCATTCATTACTTGCTTAGTACAGAAGCGTGGGTTTAACTGAAGAGAAATCTACGGCCCACGGACACAGTACCTAAACAGAACAGACGCACACATTTTGTGTCGTCAAATTTTGTATGAACAATTGAAGCACATGTCCTACAATTGTGGAGGACGGCTTTAACTTGGATTTAAACCACTCAATCAAATCTTTTTTTTCTTTTCCTTCCGTGCAATGTACCTACACTAATCTGTGCAATGCAATTTCAGAAATAGCGCTTCCATTTTTTTTTTTCCAAGCCATTGAGCGTTGGACTTAGGGTGATACCTGCACGTAATTTGAAAATGCATATTTTCATAGTTTCTGATGGTGTATTTTTGTTCTATATATATATATATGCCTTGCATATATTGCGCAAGGCTATTTCTTCTGCACGTGTTCCAGCTTAACCTCTATCCGATCAATTTATTTATTTGACTTAATCTCGTAAAACAGCCTCCGGGCTTGCCGATTAGAAATTCCTCTGTGGAACAAACTTATTGACCTAATTTGCGTATGCAAATGAGCTGTTATCTTGTGGACGAAACGTTTCTTACGGTAAACACACGCACGCTGATTGCTTTAAAGGATTTAGCCCTTTAAATGCTGGTAGCGGTACTTTTAATAGATGGGAGCTATGTGAATCCTAGTTGAGAGGGAGTCTTGAATAATCTGCCGTCGTTCCCTGTGTTTGGGGCCTAAGACCTTCGGCACCTGCAAAGCTAATAACGCAACCAATGATTGGTTAAAAACAAACACCATGCCCAATCATTGCTCATGTTACTGGACAGTTAACCTTTTCTAATACATTCCCCGATACTTTGTTTCAGTTTTGCCGCTAAGAGTCATGGAAAGGGGCAGGTGACATCATCAGAAAGGGAATGGCCATCTTACGGTCCCGATAGGTATCTTCACACCCGTCCCACTCAACACCAAAGAGTACATCCTGTTCCTGGCTGGCCTCGCCCCAACCGAATGAGCGCACGGGCTAGCGCTCCTTCTGTTAGCGCTTTTACCGAAAACCGCCCACGCACGCGACGCTCTTTCCCGGTGGGGCTCGCTCGACGCGCTTTTCCGTACGCGGTGATTAAAGCAGCCGGTCTGTTCCGCCGCGCGCACGACCCCCGCGCGTTCAGACCCCTCCGGCGCCGCTTTAGCCGCACGTCTCCCCCCGTCAGGTACCCGCCCCAAACGCGCGGCGTGTAGCGCTCTCTCTAACGCCCCGGCTGCGTCAGGCGGGGATCAGCCGCTGCGCAGT
Source organism: Anguilla japonica (assembly GCA_025169545.1). NCBI lineage: Eukaryota > Metazoa > Chordata > Actinopteri > Anguilliformes > Anguillidae > Anguilla > Anguilla japonica. Next base: position 11,157,240 of record CM045901.1, on the reverse strand, counting down.
GCTGCTCTGCGCTGTGCTGCAGGCGCGCCGGAGCGTGCTCAGACCGGCCTCCCGCTCGCGCGGGACACGCCCACGCGCTGCGGCGGTGAGTAATAGAGATCCCCCCGCGGGCCCCCCGGCTGCGGACGTGACCCGAATGGCGATGGAGCCTCGCCATCGATCGATCGCCCGCGGGCCGGGAGAGAGAGAGAGAGGAGAGGAGAGGAGAGGAGCGCTCCAGTTTGGGAGAGGGGGTTTTTACAGGCAAACTTGCACTGCGTCATCGGCGCGTTACTACGCACCCGCGCACGCGCACACACTCTCACACCCACGCACACACACGCACGCACACAATCACACTCTCACACACAAACGCGCACTCACGCACACAGACACTTACGCACACACACAAACACACACATGCACTCTCACATAGTGTACACACACTCACGCACACAGTCACGCACACACACACTCACACATGCACATTCACGCACACACGCACGCACTCACATACTGCGCACACACTCACGCACGCATATACACACGCATTCACGCGACACACATGCGCACACACGCACACACACACACACACAATCACACACATACGCACATACACACAATCACACACACACACACGCAAACCATTATTCAAATAAACTACTCATTTATCATCGACTAATCCGCTGGGCTCGTCGCGAGCCATTTTTCATTCCAACGCCGTGCAGAAATGACAGCGATTGCCGAGGACAATGTCTTTGTTTTGGGAATACTTCTAACAACGAGTGGCCATTGTACCAAGATTAATGAGAACATCGCTTTTGTCTGTCAGACTTACCAAGGGAATATTACCAGGCAGGGGCCCCCACTGGTCCATCAGGCTGGTTTAGAAATATCTACGAAAATCGATGAAGCTCACCTGCGATGACGATACAGAACGTCGTACCGAAAATGCTAAGCAGTGCACGTGGGCAGTAGGGCTAGCCCTTAAACGTTAGATTGCGATCGTATCGATCGGCCGCCCGAGGCGCGTTCGCGGTTTCTCGTCCAACCGCGAAAAAATTGCGAAGACGTTTCGACGGGCCGCGCCTGGAGAATTTCTGAACCCGAGAAACGCGAAACCCGTCGTAACCGACGATCGGCGGCGGCCATTCGGGCTCTCCCGCCGTCTCTCTCTCTCCTTTCGGCGCCGGGCATCTCCAGAGATAATCGAGTCTCGCAGGGCTGATGGGATTCATCATGCCTGGGCCCCCTCCATCTCCTCTGAAGAGCAGCTGTCAAAAAACCCCTTTGGAGTTTTCTGCGGGTTTGTGTGTGTGTGTGTGTGTGTGTGTGTGTGTGTGTGTGTGTGTGTGTGTGAGAGCGTGTGTGTGTGTGTGTGTGTGTGTCGTTTCTGTTGCCTCTCAGAATACCTTGGCCTCAGTGCTCCAGGTGCCTCCGTGCCAACACACGCATATGTTTCCATCCATGTAAATAGAAGGAGGAAAGCGGGTGTGTATATTTCTCATGCTTCTGCCCTACGTGCTGTTTACCTGTAGGTGCTTTGCGGGTGTTGGCGTGTACGTCTGTGTTAGCTCTGATCCCACCTCTGGCCGTGCTTTCTCTCCCTCTCCCTCTCCTCTCTCTCAGTTCTTGAGATAAATATATAGGTTGTGATTAAGGAGAGGGCTTCGAGAGGCACCTCAGCGCTCTTTTGCCGAGTGGTTGCCACCTCTCGTCTGATCACGAGTGGGGACGAAGTCCAGCCTCCCTGCGGTTTCGCTCGTTCCTCAGGGGGCTTCGTGTACGAGTGCACTCACTGACACACACACACACAGACACACACACACACACACACACACACAGACACACACACACACACACACACACACACACACACGCGCGCGCGCGTGCAGGCGAAGGCGCTGTATTTCTAGCTCATTTTCCCATTTGGTTCTCCTCTACCTCCAGTAGTGTGCCAAAATAATTTTGTACAACACACGGCCACCTATAACTCCCAAATGTTAAGTATATGAACACACATTCACTGCTTTTGAAACTATGTCATCTGTGTAGTTGTGCATTTGTGCACATCATAGCTGACATGGTCCAGACAGGACACGTGTGCCCGTAGCTGCATTGGATAGGATGAGGATGGGAATTGAGTACTCCAGTTTAGCAATGGTATTTCTACTCATGTCTGTTTCTCCCTCTGTGTTCTTTATGGGGGCTTAAACTCGGTTGATGCGAGTGCTAAGGCTCAGAAACGATTTTCAATATTTCCTCATATTTGATGCGCAAAGGCCGCTTAGTCATCCTGTTTAGAGACCCCCAAAACTGGGCGTGTTAGAGTACATATTAATAAAGATAAAAAATAGCTCAGGTTATACTGACAGGATTATTAAGCTTAAGCACAATTGCAGTCAGGCTGAATTCCCGTCTTTAATTTCTGCTCAACCGGTCTTTAGGAGAAAACTCCTCTGGTTTCATCTTCTTAAAATAAACAAGAGATCCGTCTGCGTGCAGCGAGGGAAACCTCCCCCCCCCCCCCCCCCCGATCTTATTTAATATTCGTCTGAATCGCACACGGGGAAAGAAAAAAAAAATAGAGGAAACGAGGAACAAAAGGAAGGCTTTGGGAAGCGCAGAGCAGAGAAACGTACGCGCGTTTGATTAGGTTTAGACGCGCCGAGCGGCTTCGCTGTTCTCCGAGGACGACATCGGGGCGTCGGGAGGCACGGCTGTCTGCAACAGGTTGTTTGCTTGTTTCCATAGATACCGCTTTTTTTTTTTTTTACCCGCGCGCGAACAGGACTGAAGGACATCTTGCCTGGCTGAAGGCGACGCGCGTTGAGCCCTTGTGAGGGTTCGAGCAGGCGTGCCGCACTCTCCCCCCCCCCCCCCGTGGGTGTCTGGGCTGCGTGAGTCATCCCCCCGTGCGTTCTTTCGCGCGGACAAATTCGTTTAGACATTTTCATTTGGTGCGCAAATTGGGAACGGGGATATTACGATGCACTGTGAAAGGTACGTTCGCTGAACTGGAGTTTTTTTTTAAATCTCTTAAGTGCAGGGTTGACACTTTTTAAAACAAATAAGTCATTCATTTAATCTTTAGGGAAAAGTGAGGCCTCTTTTTGCTAACTGCCACATGGGACCTGGATTCAAACACATTCTACTTCACTCATGAAGGAAGCAGCTTGTCAGAAAGCACCTTCTGATCTGTGGAACAGAAGAGAAAATGGCCGCCACAAAAGAACGCAGGGATGTCAAGTTTTTTTTTCATACACTCTGACTGACTGCAAGTGCACAGAGATTGTTTGCCCAAATCTCCTAATCTTGTGTAAAACTCCAGCCATAGCACTGAAATATGGAATTATTAGTTACTTTAGCAGTGAAGTCTCTCAATTTAATATGCTTTATTGAATGAAACGAACCTTGTACATATTTCCTAAGCAAACAAGAAAGATACAAAAACAAGCAGTAGACTATAACAGTAGAAATTACAACACGAACAAAAATGACTTCTAATACAATTGCAATTGGCATTCTCTCTCTCTCTTTGCCTGTTTCTATTTCTCTCTGTCTTCTCTTGCCCTCTTTCCCTCCCCCCTCTCCCCTTTCCCTCCCCCCCCCAGTGCTGGTGCAGGCCTGCTCGAGGTAATCAGCCATGCAAGATGTCTGCCTTCACGGTCTGGGAGTTTTTTATGGACGACATTATTCTTCTTGCCAAAGGTGCTTTTCCATGTGTCTTTCGGTGGAGGGATTGTCCTTGGCAGATAACAAATATGGCCGTTTTTTTTAATTTACATACCCGTTCGAGGCACCGAACACAGGCGGAAGGTCTGTCCATTTTTGCTTCAGGGTAATTTGGGCAGGCATGCGGGGGGGTCACACCATAGGCCGTAAACACAACTGCGTGACCATTGAATACAGTGTTTAGGGCTTTGGATAGCGCTATGGCTACATAGGGCTTTGGATAGCGCTATGGCTACGTAGGGCTTTGGATAGCGCTATGTCTACATAGGGCTTTTGATAGCGATATGGCTATGTGGGGCTTTGGATAGCGCTATGGCTACATAGGGCTTTTGATAGCGCTATGGCTACATAGGGCTTTGGATAGCGCTATGGCTACATAGGGCTTTTGATAACACTATGGCTACATAGGGCTTTTGATAACACTATGGCTACATAGGGCTTTGGATAGCCCTATGGCTACGTAGGGCTTTGGATAGCGCTATGGCTACGTAGAGCTTTGGATAAATCTACGGCTGCAGCTCTGTACCACTTTCACCTTCTTCACCGAATCCAGCCTCTCAACTCCTGTCCTTGAGCACACTGCAGGTTTTCCAAATCTATTTTTTTATGGAGGGAAGATACTCTAAATGGGATCGATCAAGAACTATTACTGTTCGAATTGGGCAATGAGCAGGGTGGAATAAAGGCAGGAGAGCAGGAGCAGGCTAGGAGTAGCCTTGAGACAGACACTGACAGCCGCTTGTCCTTGTCCCATCTCTGGAACTCCTAATAAACTGGATGTTGATTGGATGTGCCACTTCTCATTGTCCCGTCTCTGGAACTCCTAATAAACTGGATGTTGATTGGATGATGCCAATGAATTTAAGCACTGTTTTGGGCTTTGGGCTTAATTGCAAAAAAAAAATTTATGAAAAAAAAAATAATAATAATAATAAAATTAATAAAATAAAATAAAAAATAAAAAAATATATATAGATGGATAGATATGTATTTGATAGATAGATAGATGTGTGTGTGTGTGTGTGTGTGTGCTTTGTGTAGGCTAATCAAGAACAGTGTAATGAAATATGCTGTGAGAAGCATGCTGGTATTCATATATCTATTCATGCCATGTTTAAATATTTTTAATTCCAATTTCTTGCCACAAACAACAGCAGCTAGAAAAACAGTGCACAAACGTGAAAATTATATTCTTTTTTTGTTCTGTCAAATCATCGTCATTTTACAGAGTGCAATGCAGTCAGTTGTTTGCATACTGTGGTTTTAGCGAGAGGGATTTCATCCACAGTGCTGTAAGGGAGTTTAGGAACACACACACACACACACTCACTCACTCACTCATATAAATGTAACTCATAGTTAATGCACCATTGAGCTCTACTGGAGCAGAATAACAGGTACTGTTTTGGATAGTGTTCCATGTCTGCATTGGGTTATGCTTGATAAGCGTTGAGAAATCACCAAAGGCTTCTTAAGAGGGAAATAATTTCATTCTGTCCATGAAGACATGGATTTTATGTCTGTGGATGCCCCAGTTTTTGTGATACTCTCAGTATCTCAGTTCTTTTGTATGTCATCAGAAGGAGAATCCCTTTATTATTCCTGAAAAACTAGATTGAATTTTATTTGTTAGTTTAAAAAAAATCTTTTAAAATTATGTGCGCCTCTGTACTGTTATCGCAATCTTGCCATTTTTTTTTTTTTTTCACCACGACAGGGAGATTAGATATTCTGGGATTCCTCCTCAGATGCCTGCAGTTAAGCATCTTGGTCTTAAATAAACTTTGACAAGAGATAACATTATGTTGACTATGTGGAAACCTCTTCTGGAGAGGTACTAGAACAAAGAAAACATTCTTATGTAAAAGGTGCGCATTGCGTGTGTGCTATTTTGTCAAATAAATATCATTATGTGTGTGTGTGCTATCTTCTTAAATAAATATCATCTTACATGTTTGCTATCATCTCAAATATCATCTTGCACATGTGGTATCTTCTTAAATATCATCTTGCATCTGTGGTGTCTTAAATAACATTGTGGATCTGTGCTATCTTAAATATATTGTGTCCGAGCTATCTTCTTGAGTATCATCCTGTGTCTGTGCTATCTTCTTAAATATCGTCTTGTTTGTTTTCTGGACAATGAAATCTGTGTGAGTTGAAGTCACTTTGTGGTACTAAATGTGGTGGTTTTAAAGGTGATTTATCACCGGGCGATTTATTGCTGATTCTGATCAAACGGTGGTAAAGCTGATCCCCCAAACAACTGTTGATAGGATTTACTTTCAGCCCTGGCTGATTTAAACTTTGATCCCGCAGAGTCCTCTCAAGGTCCCCTCCAATCACTGGCTCTGTCTGAGCGATTAAGTCCTCGGGTGGAACAAAAATCCCAACCTGCAACCTTGTACATCTGATTTTTTTATTTATTTTTTTTTTTAGGCCTGTGCATTGCTGAGCAAAGAGTATTTTCTCTTTTGTTTGAATTTTTTAAATTTTTGTTAATGAAGCCACATCACTTGCAAAGTGAACCTCTACTAACTACTGTGTGTGTGTGTGTGTGTGTGTGTGTGTGTGTGTCTCTGTCTCTGCACTTGTGTTTGTGTGTATGTGTATGTAAGGAACATACTCAGGAATAATTTATCTCTTCATCAGCCACAGGTGCAGGCTTCTGTCCTATTGTTTAACCTTTGAGCCGCACGAGGCTGTAATTCACTGACATCGCTCTCATTCCCACACCATCTGTAAGCGAGAGGAACAATGGACTCCTGTCACCCTGCCCCTGAGCCCGGGGATCAAGCCCTCGTCTCCTGGGTTGAAAAATCCTTCCTTTGACTCGGAGCCACCGACAGGACAGTAAGTGTGAGACTGTGTCACCAGGGAAGCTTCAAAAATGGAAGCGTCATTGGGAAGTAATGCTGTGTTTTTTGTTTTGTTTTTTCTCTTTCCCAGATGGCTCCGAACCGGTGATTTTCGGAAAGCACAGCTATCCGCGAGGCTCGTCATCGATTCCCGTCACAACGCAGTGTAGCTGCCGCCGCGCTAAAGAACAGCATTCAGAAAGAAAACAGTCTTCCGCCTGTGCTCACACAGCATGAAATGGAACAAACCCAGGGTCTTCCGGTTGGGAAGGCTTCTCGAAAGGCGTACCACTGGAAAACGGTGAACGTAAAAAGCCATACGCACACATTACTGACAATTTATTTCTTCGTTCATGATTGCCGAAATGCCGTTTCCCTGTTCAGTTGTCAACAGGTCCCCAATTAGCAGTTCGGAGCCGAGAACTTGCCTTGAGTCAAATTTGGTCTGATCGGCAGAAGAGAAAAAAGGTGTCACGAACATAAGCGCACTAATTACCTTAATTATCTTCAGAATGAAAGCTATTCAGGAGTGTGCTCTTTATTCAATAATTTTGCATATTTATGCAAAAAAGGACAGTTTTTGATGTGCTTTTGTTTAACCTTCATTCTACGAGTGAAATCCCACTGAGATGGAGGATCTCGTTGTCAAGGGAGCAGTGGAAGCTGAGATGTTTGCTACTTGATGCGCGTTCTGGAACACTGACTAAGAATATTGAAAATGACATTCCAAAAAACCTCCTCTCCAAAGGAATGAACATTATTTGGCACAAATATGCTGTATTCGAAGAGCGCTCTTTCGTCTGATCATGGAATATATGGGTTTACGCCTCATGTCTTCATAACCTCTGAAATCATCTGGCAAATTATAGACCTATATAGACAGCAATCCTCTGTATTTTATTTTACCTTTAAATCCAACAGTGCTTCACTTTCTCCAAAACACCACTGGGCAGGACTCCACGTATTATCTAGTGATTCTAAAGTGTTTTTGTATTAATTTTTCGGCAGTTTCGCTTAATTGTCCCTCTCAGGTTCGGAGTCATCGCACAATGAATTGTGCGATTGACATTGCGCATGTCCGTTGTGTGAAATTATTTTTTGCCCCCGGGTGGCAAGACCCATTTCCTTCACGAATTCCACTGATACAAAAAAGCACTTCGTGTATAATAAAAAAAAAAAAAAAAAAACCCGGAACGAAGCGCGTTTATTCAATCTGACCGCATTAGCGAGGTAATTAGACGTGATTTTTAACACGCGTGCCGCCGTCCGTTTGCCCCCCCCCCCCCCGGCACCGGCACGCGCCGTGAAATACGGTAATGCGCGAAGCGCTATTGTGATCCGCTGCGCCGGGGCGCAATTTAATATTTGCCTGACATCGGCAGTCTGACGGAATTGAAGGTGCGCGTGAAATCGCATCAGGATTAATGCGCCGAGCGGGGGGGAAAAAAAAAAAATCGCCCGGCCGCCCTTCAAGGAAACGTCCTTGGGATGTCGGCGTGGACGCGCGCGCCGCTCACAGGTTAGAGGGATGAAGGCTGCTGGAACTCATCTGGGGGGGGGGGGGGGGGGGGAGCGGGGAATAATCCCCCGGGCGTGAGGGGTGGAGGGGGGGGGGGGATGGGGGGGGAGAGAGGGGGGAGAGGGAGTCGGAAAACGGGGGTTTCAGCTTTTTCTCTCGGCCGGTAAGGCACTGGGGAAGGGGAAGGCTTAGCAAATCTCTGCCGGGTCAGCTGTACCAGTACAGGTCCCCCGGATTACATCCCATTAAATCACCCCCCTTCCCCCCCCCCCCCCGCGTTCTCCTGCCCTCTGCCCCCCCCCCCCCCCCACCCCCCGTCATCACGGAACCCGTGCTTGCGTGCAGGAGCGCAGTCTCGCTCCACGCTTGGGCGGGGGGAAAAAAAGCACTAGCTTCTCGGTCGATTTGTACAGATGCTGCTGCACTGCTCCGCTATTGGGAGTCTGCGCAGAACACGCACTACGTTCTACATGCCGCTTTTAAACCAGCAGGTGACTTAGCGCGCTTTCAGCGGAGGCCTCGCGTCGCGTCGCTGAGTACGCGTCGAATAAACGCGCCCGGCTTTACGCGCTTCGCGTGCGTCGACTCAAAAACACGCGCTTGCGAAGTGTTCTTTCCGCAAATGTTACCGCGGTCCAGCTTCTGCTCGATTTCACTCTGTGGAGCACCACCCCCGCCCCCCCCCCCCCCCCCCCGCAAACCCAGTTCTATTACTCTGTGTGATGCCACATGGATTGGGTGGGAGGGGGGGTGAGGGGGAGGGGGGCATTTTTGACACATCAGTTCCATTACTTTGTGTTTGGGTACAAATCTGTATCGAGGGCTTTATGACATTTCATGTTTTTTTTCTCAGCATTAAGCCTTGAAAGGTTCAACACTTGCCTCACCGTGGAATGCTGCGAGCACACGTTGTATTGCAGGATAAAAAAATTTTTTTTTTTTAAATCTGCATTCATGAAGGCTTTTCAGAAATAATTGTTAAAAGCCAAATAAAAAAATCAGTATTTATTTAGGCTTTTCAGAAACAATTGTTAAAAGCCTAAATGGAAACATTCACCAAGCGAACAAACGTCCCCATTGAGAATCGGGCCTTACTGAACAATGCTTATGCAAGCATCCGCTTTGTTTGGAAACGGTGCGAAATTTCTGTCCCCGCTGCAGTAACGCCGACGTGCGGACTGCGCGACCTGGCGCGTGCGTCTTCATTAAGCCGGGCGCGCGGAACGAAGTCGTCAGCGCGAATCCCGAAGACGAGCCCGCTTTGACGGAGGACGCTTTAAGAAGTCGTTTGCTCTCCCCAGGTAGAAATTGCCTATTGCAGACGGGCCGAATTACCCCCGCCAATATTTTCTCATTAGATCCTTACAAGCCTCGCTCGGAGGACAGACTTATTATTTCAGTTTTTACGGCTTCGGAGAAGAGAAAGGAGCCTGACCAAATTAAGCCGCGATTACCTCTCCCTTGACGGGCACATCTCTTTACCTTGATGAAGCCCTGCCTTTCTGGTCCAATCAGAAAACTGCACGCGTATTATAATCGTGGCGCTCGGTCCAGTTTTTTTTAAAAAGTAGTTTCTTGTACGACTGGCCCCGCCTATTTGGGGGGGGGGGGGTATGAAAGGAGTCGGGGGGGTACAAAATGGAGGCCGACCGCTGAGGTCGGACCAATCAGAGGAGTGACCCACCCACCCATGCGAAAAGCAAAACAGTAACACACAAAATCGCTATTAACATAACCGGGATTTGCCTGGGAAGGTGGATGAGAGGCTGTTCGAATTGTGGGTGCAGTGTTCTAATTAGTTCCTGCTAATTAGCAGCTTGCTGGAGAGCATGCAAGCCCCCCCCCCCTCTCCTCCCCCCCCTCCCCCCCCGCCCCCCCCCCGCCCCCCCCACCAACTCCATTAGCCAAACAATCCACATAATCAGGCTCTGCACAGCCAAGCAGAAAAGAGAGAGGGAGAGTGAAAACACCTTCTCCTCCGACTGCATTCAGTCCTAAACGTGCCGCGATTTGTCCTTGACTGGGTAACAAATGTTACATCTTTCATCCATTTGACTGGAGTGCAAAGAATTTAAGTCTTTCATTTCTTGTACGGTATTTGCCAGTAACTGAAAGGCATGCATGACTGCTCAAAACATAAATGCATCTTCAAAACACGAGGAAAGGCATGAAGCCTAGTAAAATGTCTTACTCGATGTGGAAGAGAGTATTGAATCCAGAGTTCCTCTTTTCTTCCTTTGCAAAGCCGGTATATCGCAACGAAAATAATGAAAAAACTTTAAAAGTATGGCGTGCTATCAAACCTTGGAGAGCAGCCAAGGAGGATACTGATCTAAATTATTAACTGGAAACCAAAGGCAAGTTTTCTTTACAAGTAAACACCTAGACATTACACATGAAAAAGTAATAATAAAAAATTGCGCATTTCCCAGGAAAAAGATCTACAAGGCAGAAAAGCTGGTACTTTTTCTGCCTCGTAGGTTTATCTTTTATCGTCCTGATTTTCTCTCCCCTGGTGAAAATTCTCTATGTACCCTTAAATCAAGTGATCAATTTCCCAAATTATTACACGAAAAGGGAAATTGGGTCCCTTGTAGAGGGAGGGCCCGGCTCCAGCTGCGGCAGTCATGCAAGGCCGAATAACGGAGCGCGCTCCTCCCTAAAGCCACAGAGGGACCATTAAAGGCCCAGAGAACGAGGAGAAGGACCCCCAGCAGGCTGCTTTCAGGAGAGCTGCACCCCCCCCCCCCCCTACCCCCTACCCCCTACCCCCCTCTCCCTCCCCCTACAGGTTATGTTTTATTTACCAGGCCCAAAGGCGGCCCGTGCACAGAGAAATTCTAAAATTAGACAAGAGCGCCTGGCACTCTTCAAAGCAACCGTTAGATATCGGTCCTACCCGGGGATCCAGGAAGTGTCTGAAAGAACTCTGTGTCACCGATCCCATCAAACGAAACAGGGAAGAGCCGGAAAGTCGTTCGAACTCCTTCGCTTTCACTTTGGGATCAGCGTTCAGCCGCGTAGCTGCGTGTTAGTACAAACGAGCTCGTTCGCGCCGCGCACCGGGTTCGAATTTCACACCGCACCAAACGGGACCGGGGGCGGCAAACGTAATTCAAGGCTCGATACAGACCTTCGGGTCGGGAGCCTCGCGCGATGCTACTTCGCCTGAAAACTGTAGCGGCGCCAGAGACGACAACCGCACGAACGACGGTTTGGGGGAACCGGGGCGCCATGGTGGGCAGCCGTTTCGCGTGATGGCACCAGTCTGCTTCAGCGGCGTTCGGGGCTCCTCGGGGTCACCGGTCGACCCTTCGCCACACGTCCCCGCGATGGAACGCAAGCGGAGTTCCGTCTCATCCCGACCTGGCGCGCGCGAGCGGAAAACCCGAAATGGTTTCGCCCCTCCCCGAATCTCCGAGACGGCACGGCGGGACCCCAGCGGACGACGATGTTGGGGGAGGGGGAGGCACGCGGGCAGGGAGATACGGGTTGTTAAAAGGTAATACAAGAAGGGACTGGATAAGGGAGCTCCTCTGCTTAATATGGGGAGCGGATTGGGAGAGCGGGTTTCGGGGGGGTGAGAGAGCGCGCGGGGGGGGGGGGGGGGGGGGGGGGGGTCATGCGTTTCCAGACGGGAGTCGCGTGCGATAAGGAAAGCTATTTGGATCTGTCTGATGCGTCGTGGATTTTACCTCGCGGCTCGTGGTTCTTATCGACCCCCCCGGGGCCCTGGCGGATGACGCCTCCCCCAGCGACGGGGCCGCTAGAAGACGTATCTCCGCCCGATCGCGCTCCCCGCGGATGTTTAAATAAAGGCAGGAGGTACACACGGGGGAAACGTCCATTAAGTTTAGACAAATTCTCATTTGCGATAGCCTCCGCTGTCTGAGCCGGGGGTGTGCGCCGCACGCCGATCGCTCTGCGTCGCTTCAGCTCGAAAGAAAACCGTTATTTCTGACCCTCACGTTTTTTCTGGGAAAGCCTTGGACCCTGGCACAGTTGGCACGGTGGCAGACCCGGGTCAAATACGTTTTCGTTTTGGATTCAGATGCTTTTCTGCGCTTTACTGATCTTGTCTGGTGTATTGGAACCAATGAAATACTCTCAAAAAGTGCAAACACCCCGCCTTCTGGTCGTATTGGCAGGCTCAATTACACCAGGCAAGATCAATAGAGCACAGAAAAGTATTTGGCCCAGTTCTGCATGGTGGCAAATGTTATCACGTGAAATTTACCATGTCCTCAGTTCACTAGATGTATGCGCAATGAGATTATCTTAACTTTTTAGTTAAGATAATCTTAACATGATAGTGAGATTATCTTGCTCAACCTGACAATGCGGGACTGCACACTGAGACTTTCTACACCAAAAAATGTGCTGCCTGCCAAAAAAAAAAAAAGTACTATTGCTTATTTGAGGAGATTCATCAAAAACAGGAGTGCCACATCTGGTCTCATCCAAGTAGAGAGGGGTAGTTCAACAAGAGCGCCATCGATTTTCTTTTTTCTTGCGCGAGCCACTGGCTGTAAATGTTCGACGCGATGACACGGAGAAGACAGCGCTATGCGAGCGCTCATATTTTCTGTGAAACCTGAAGATAATGTCTCGTATTGCCACTGCAGCATGACTTGTCCGCAGGGCAGCCAACGGCTGTTCCTCACCTGCGTGAGAATGTGGCCTTCCACTGGGTCCCATCAACACCCCCCCCCCCCCCCCCCCCCCATAGCACTGTAGCGCAGTAAATTTTGTTGACGGCCAAATTTTCATCCGGACATAGCTTAACGAAGGATGGGAACGGCGTGCACATCCAGTGCCTCACCCTGTAGTAGCGCTGCGTGTATTACTGGGAAAAGATTGCGCAGTCAATATTTGTGGAAGAAGACTGCGTAATCTGTATTAGTATTAGTGGACAGGGGTGGCATAATCTATATTAGTGGATGAAGGAAGTGTTATCTGTATGAGTGGATGCAGGCAATGTAATCTATGTTAGTGGATGGAGGTAGCATAATCTGTATTAGTGGTTGGATGTAGTGTAATCTAAATTAGGGGATGATGTAATGCAATGTAATTCATGTCAGTGGATGTAGGTACTGTAATATAGATTATCTGATACAGGCAGCATAATCTATGTTAGTGGATTGAGAAAGTACCAATCTGTATTACTAGATACAGCTAGTGTAATCTATATTAGTTTGTGTAGGTAGCATAGTCTATTAGTAGAGTGAGATTTAATTAAATTTAATTTAATTGTATATTAGGGGATGTCAATGTGTTCTACAGTGTACCACATATTCTCAATTTGAGTGGACGGTGATGCGAGTGTATCTCTTCTCATGCAGGCCTTTCCCCTGTCCACGAATGGCCATATGTTTTTATAAATTATTCATAAAATGGTGGCCCAGTAACTCGACTGCGTGATGCAGTACCATGCGGTTTAATGCATGAACCTCCACGCCTCTGAATCAACCAGAAACAATTACTTACCCCCTAATGTACAGCCAAAAAAAGCACGAATATCCGTGCTGAGAAAATAGATGAATATTTTCACTCATTAAGGGTGATCCCAGCACTACATTAACGTTGCCTGCTAAGTACGATTAAATTGACTTCAAATTAGATTCATTATGTTGCTCTCAATGCAGTGCGGTGCATCTTTGGGAGCAACTCAGTCATGAAAAATGTATTCAGATTGGAAATGGCGAAGTTATAAATGCATCCCATCAAGATTTTATCATGTCATGATGATAAAAAGGTGCTAGCCACAAAGAGGGCAACAATGGTGGGTAATGTAGGTTATTATATGGTACATCACACAAGATTGATATAGCCCATGATGTTGAATGTGTGATATAGATAATACTATCTATATTTGGAATGTGACATGTCTGTATGTTTAAAGACTAAAATACCAAATAATATTACTATAACCTTGGCCGTCATTATTATTATTATTATTATTAGTAGTAGTAGTAGTAATAGTTGTTGTTGTTGTTGTAGTAGTAGTATAAGTCGTAGTAGTATTCTTCTTGTCATTAATAATAATAAAAATATGACAAATTTACAGTTATCTGTAGTGGTTGACAGAGATTTTGAATGAGCGCAAAATGCTGTAAGCACAAGTACAACCATCAGCGTAACACGTGACTTGAAGCAACCGGCTAAATATCCCTCAGCACCTCAGAGCAGCACATACAAATTTAAAAACCAATTACCAAGTGCTGAAAATCCAATATGAATCACATTTATTAGCTGTCGACTACACGCAGTAACCGCATGATAAGTAAGATATCATTGTAATATGTTATTGATATTGAGCGGTCAGGGGTCAGCAGAATTGCTCGGCTTTGCGGTTATGGGTACACAAGTAGCGGTTGTAATACCGGCTTGTGTACGCTGAAGGGAGGCTCTCCGCTCTCGCTGTGCTTGTGTCTGTCTGCGCGGCGGACTTCGCTCGTTAACAGGGCTACTGGTGCATGAAAGCACTCTGAAGACGCACATATACCAGCCCTAATGGTCAACTCCGGTGCCTCATCCACATCGTATGCGATTTCTTTCTCGAGATGGAGCCGGCTATCTGGTTTGTACAGTGCATAGGCACATCTTTGTGCCTTGGTATGACTACAGAAATGACAGGAAGCCGTTTACCGTCACCGTCTGCAAAGAGAAGCAGCCCAAACGGCTCCTGTCCCCCAACCTATCACTGCTTAAATGCGGAGGCGCTACGCTAGATATTAGCCGGCAGAGCCGCTGATGTTAAGTTGGGCATTTTAAAGTTGGAGGTCGGGTTCGGTTCAATGTGCTGCGGTTTGCATTTTTTTGGCTTCTGCGCGTAATTTAAAATGACATGTCTCCTAACAGTGTGGGGAGCCATGTCCACATATGCATGTCCATGAACCGCTGGGCGTTCTCTTCGTTCGAAGGTGTCCGCTAGCTTTAACAGCTGCGGAAACAGTAGCATTGCATTTCTTCACAGTTCGCATCTCTGCGGGGTCCCTCTTCTGATGTCCGAAGATGACCCTTTTTTTTCGGTAACGAGGTTCAATGGGATGAGAAGAACAAGGGGGTCAGAGTGTCGGGAAGGTATCCACCCAGACGAAGGAGCGTGAGAACACACTGGAATTCAGCATTTCTTTAGACTGTGGATGCTAATAACGCTAACGAATTTAGTGCCCATGATGACGTCATAGGCACCCCTAAGGAAGTGAAACGCCTCCTCTGCCTTAATGTCATCGGTCGCCATAGTGCCCGACTCATGACTTTCCATTCTAGGTTTAGAGATTAAATCATTATTTCCACACCTCCACTAAGCTCCCCACCTGACCCATCTGAAAAGGACTTTTCAAGGGCTTCTTATGTTCTGCACTGAAACTCATTAAACTCAGGTAAAGTGTTTAATTGGACACAGACAATTAAATACTTGATGTGATGCATCAAATAAAACACGGTGGGTTCATTTCCTCATGATAGTTTTGTCTCGTTCCTGAATTTTAAAATGTTAAGGCCTCTGGTAGTCATTTTTGCTTTTGCACATTTAATAAACATGACCATATTGCAATCCAATACTCTTATGCTGAAAGAAGAGGAATTTTTCTTATTATGCAGATTGTTTAATGTCTGTATCTGATGATGTATACAAGGATAAGTCGTGTGTATATGCACATTTGTTACCCATAATGCAATGTGAAAAATGGGCTAACCACGTCATCTAAAAAAGGAAATATTTGGCGTGATGAAAACAAAAGCAGGCTGTGTCACTTGGAATGCGTCACACCTTCGCCTCCTGTGAAAAACTCCAGATCTGCACTGTACAATAGTTAAGAATCCGATGCAAGTGCTACGGCCTCTGTGGCGTAGTGCTGTTGTCTTTGGTTTTGGGTGCAGCGCGTTCAGGGTTCGAGCCTTGTTCTTGGCCTCTTTTTCGCTTGCGGTTCTCTGTTCTCATCTTCCTCTACCATCTGAAACGTCTCTGTCTCGGCTCGATTGCGGGTGGCGCGATGGTACTGTCGCCGTCTTTGGAACCCAAGCTTCGGTGTTCAAATCTCGCGTCTACTTTAGATATTCTTGTGTTGTTGGGTTCTCATCTTCTGTTACCCGATGCAGCACCCTTGGTTCCGTTGCCTGACTGGTGGCGTAGCGGTACTGTCGATGTCTTTGAATGCGAAGCTCGTGAGTTCGAGCCCGCATGTTCCATTTGGTTTTTCTTGGGCCTCTTTGGTCTCACTGGTTCTTCTACCCTCTGCAGCCCTGGAGCCAGAGGTCGGCAGTGGCTCAGCGGGTAAGTGCGCCGGTCTAAGAGATTCTGAAATTGTGGGTTCAAGCCCCACTCGTGCAACGTGCCTCTGTCTAATACCTGTCTCTCATCCACAGGTCCTGATGCGTGAGCAGATCCAGACGGTGTCCTTGGTGGTGCGGCGGGGGGCGACGGCGGAGAGGTAAGTTGGGGGGGAGGGGTAGAAGGGGGGCCAGGGCCCCCCGGAGGAGTGGAGGAGGAACGGTGGGGGTGTTGGAGCAGGGGAGAAGAGAGAGGGGGGATCTTACGTTTTGAACGGGCCCAATATTTATATATAATTTTTTATTTATTTATATATAGGGGGGCCAGCAAAGACCAGAAATGTAAGACTCCCCCCTCTCTCTTCTCCCCTGCTCCAACACCCCCACCGTTCCTCCTCCACTCCTCCGGGGGGCCCTGGCCCCCCTTCTACCCCTCCCCCCCAACTTACCTCTCCGCCGTCGCCACCGCCGCCGCCGCCGCCACCACCAGGACACCGTCTGGATCAGCACCTGAGGATGAGAAACAGGGATTAGACAACGGCACGTTGCAGGAGCGGGGCTTGAACCCACAATTTCAGAATTTCAGAGGCCGGCACACTTACCCGCTGAGCCACTCCAGCACCCAAGCTACCCACCTCTTCTTCAGCATTATAAAGCGCACAGTGTGAAACATCCAAGACAAACATAAAGGGGACCCGGGAATCGAACCGGGAACCTTGGCATTGAAAGACAACGACGATACCGTTGCGCCACCTACATCGTCGTAGACACACGGCTGCTTCAGAGGGTAGAAGAAGATGAGATCACGGACACCCAAGACACACCTGAATGAGATGCAGGAAACGAACACAGAACGCAGAAACGCTTTCAGGTGCGCATGATGGTGATTAGACATTTTTTGGGGCGGGCGCGGTCTGGAGCCTATCCAAGCATGCAGTGAGTGAGATGCGGGATTGTACTCTCAACAGGTCTCCAATCCATTGCAAGGCAGGCCCACACACCACTTAAGTTTCACTTAACCACCGTGCCGTCCCAAACATGTTTATTTCAAAGTGACACACAACAATATAAAATGCATACAAATAGTCATTAGGCACTGGGTGTGATAGGAGTGGACCAAAGTTGAGCCTAAAGAAGACTACTCAGACCAGGGATTCATTTCAATCGCTTATTTTATCTATTTTATTGAGGCAGTGCTAGTCGAACACCTTAGATACAGGGTAATTGAAGGACAACATCTATACTATTTCTCATTTTGTTTTCACATCTGTCATGTTCCATGGGCGGAAATCATTGAAAATAATGCAAAGAAATAACTTTACAATCTGATACTAGCCCAGTGACAGGTGATACAGCGGTGCAACGCGTCATTAGGTACTGATGTCACCTCAGACAGACGCTTGATCGAGCAAGGATGTTCCATTTGCTTACTACAGCGATCTGTAACCCTGGTCTTGGAGAGCCACAGATTCTGCACTTAATTAATCAATTAGAGCAGTTGATTACGCGGTTAGCTCACTTCACCTGGTTGCTTGGGTCTGAAACGGGTGCTGATTTTAGGGTGAAAACAAAAAAGCAGAAGAGCTTGTGGCTTTCCAGGACCAGGGTTACAGACCCCTGACCTAATACCCGTTCCCTCGATTCCTCCGTCCTCATATCTCAACCATGCATCTCCTGCTCATGTCCTCCATTAGCTGGAGCTATGCAGCAAGGAAGGGACACGAGGAAAAGAAGCAGGGATTTAAAAAATAAAAAAATGTTTGGAATGAACCCCTATAGTAGTTATTCTTACTCCCGAGGATAAACAAAATGGTGGGCCCTCTGCAGATTTCTGGCTCTAATCTGCAACCAAAACAAAAGCGCACATTAAAAAAAAAAAAGAAACTGAACATTAGAGGTACATGGAAACACCATAAAAGAAGCAGCACCAGATTAACACAGAAACCACCGACAGTTAAGCCATAAAACAGTCTGTCTGAAATGGTAGGAAAGCCACACATGTCTACTCGACAGATGAGAATTCCCTTCTCCAGCTAAAGCAGGGCCAATGTTGGTCCAAAGGCAGGTGGGGGCAATTAGGCCATCAGCAACTGATCAGGGTGTGGCCCCAAATCACCAGGGAGAGAGAAAGGCACAGGATCACCAGTAGGGGTAGCAACGTCACCAGTACAAAGCAACTGTTACGATAGAATGAGTCTGAGTTCTTTGGTGTGTTTTAAAGCTGTAGCTCGCTCTTTGGCACGTGCGTGAATGCGTGCGTGGGTGCGTGGGTGTGGCTTTAAGGTTATAGCAGAGCAGCAGCTGAGCACAGGAATGGACAAGGGCTCTCAATGGCAAGAGTGTACAAACTAATGAAAGGGGCCTGAACTCCAACGTGTGTCTGGGTCTTCAAACAAACGGGGATATGCAAGTACTGACTTGCTAACTTAGGCCTGTCACCCCCCCACTAAGCACAGGCCATCCATAAGTCCTCCCCACTGCATCAGATTCTGGGCCAACTTCTCCAGGCCATTGCACCTTATCTTGGTCACCTTCACCTGCGCATGAAGGAGATTCGTTTGTTGAAGTTTTCTTTGCTTTGAATGATGTTTTCCTCCGCAATGATGAACCATGAGATGGACAGTTAATCGAGCCAGCGGCGCACCGGGTTGCGAACACAGAAACCGCCAACTGTTAAGCCAGAAAACAGTCTGTCTCAAGCGTCAACTCGACAGATGAGAATGTCCTTCTTCAGCTAAAGCAGGGCCAATGTTGGTCCAAAGGCAGGTGGAGGCAATTAGGCCATCAGCAGCTGATCAGGGTGTGGTACCGAATCACCGGGGAGTGACAGAGGCACAGGATCAGCAGTAGGGGTAGCAATGTTTCTGTACATAAGTGTGATCACTGGATGAGTATGGTTTTTTAGCCTAAATCTGTAGCCTGCTCTTTCGTGAGTGAGTGCGCGCGTGCGTGCGTGCGTGCGTGGTTTGGTTGGTTGGTTTTGGGTTTAAGGTAACAGCAGTCCAGCAGCTGAGCAGAAGAATGGACTTGGGCTCTGAATGGCAAGAGTGTAGAAACTAATGAAAGGGGCCTGAATTCCAATGTATGTCTGGGTCTTCAAACAAACGGGGTTATGCAAGTATTGACTTGCTTACGTAGGCCCGTCATCCCCCACTAAGCACAGGCCATCCACAAGCCCTCCCCGCTGCATCTGACTTTGGACAAAGTTCTCCAGGTCATTCCACCCCATCTTGGTCACCTTCACCTGTGCATGAAGGAGATTCGTTTGTTGAAGTTTTCTTTCCTTTGAATCATGTTTTCCTCCACAATGATGAACCATGAGATGGACAGTAAATCGAGCCAGTGGCGCACCAGGTTGCGAACACAGAAACCGCCAACTGTTAAGCCATAAAACAGTGTGTCTCAAGCGTCAACTCGACAGATGAGAATGTCCTTCTTCAGCCAAAGCAGGGCCAATGTTGGACCAAAGGCAGGTGGGGGCAATTAGGCCATCAGCAGCTCATCAGGGTGTGGCATCGAATCACCGGGGAGTGACAGAGGCACAGGATCAGCAGTAGGGGTAGCAAAGTCGCCGTTACATAACTCTGATCACAGGATGAGTCGTTTTTTGTAGCCTGAATCTGTAGCCTGCTCTTTTGTGAGTGCGTGAGTGCTTGCGTGTGTGCGTTGGTTGGTCGGTTGGTTATAGGTTTAAGGTAACAGCAGTCCAGCAGCTGAGCAGAGGAGTGGACTTGGCCTCTGAACAGCAAGAGTGTACATACTAATGAAAGGGGCCTGACTTCCAATGTGTCCTCAGACAAACGGGATTGTGCAAGTACTGACTTGCTTACTTAGGCCTGTTTCCCCCCCACGGAGCACAGGCCATCCACAAGACTTCTCCAGCTCCTTCCACCCCATCTGATGAGTTTGTTTGGCTCCGTTCAATTACACGCGAGGCACCTCCTTTATGTGTGGCGCGTTTAGCTCCTCAGGCCCTTAAGTGGGTTCCATCTCACCAGATGAGACTTTTTCTTGGCCCGATTGAGTCCATGTAGTCCTGTGGGTAGCAACCTTGTTCCTGGACATCTACCGTCCAGTTGGTTTTCATTCCAATCCTAAAACACTCACCAACAGGACAGTAGATCTCCAGCAACGGAGTTGCTTAACACTGATATAGTCTCATTCGACCCACGCACTGCCTTTTTTGGTTTGTTGTCTGGTCGATAGAAGGGGGCTTTATGAAGATTTTTGATTTCATTTAATTTATCTTGACTCTTATCTTCAATGTTATCGCTCACCTCTGGCGTGTCACATTACAAAGCAAGTTGTTTTTAAGAAGAAATGAATATATTGACCAAAAGAAAGAGCTGAATTAACTAAAAGAGGAACACGGAAACACCATGGTTGTTCAACAAGATGGTTGTTGTAGAGTGATCTTCTTCTCAGCCGTCACAGGGCTGCCTATTGAGGATTTCAAACAGGTGCCCCCAATCCTACAATTAAAGAGAGAAAGACCACGAAGAGAGCGAGACACCAGCCACGTGCCTCTCGGGGCAGCGCGGCGATGGCTAGGCACGAAACAATGAAGACAGTGTTTTGAGTTGGTTATGTTTGATGGTGTTGCATTCTCATCGGTGTGTGTGTGTGTGTGTGACTGTGTGTACTGTTTCCCCTTGCGCTTTCGTTTAATTGGTTATTAATGCCACTTTTGACTTTAATGTGGATGTTCAGTTATACCCAGCACTATTGTGTCTTGTGTAATAAAAGCGTTTCAGTGTTTTAGTATAATGTCAGGCAATAAAAAAAAAATATCTTGTACAGATGTAAACAGTATAATTTTGTTAATTATATTGTGTGACTGTGTGCTTGGATGTTAAGGCCTTTGGTGGTCATTTCTGTATGTGCACATGCAATAAAAGTCACCCTACTTTAATAGAGCTTAGAGCTTTTATTCTGAAAGAAGTTGAAGGTTTTCCAGGAACCTCATTTTGAAATGTCTGTATGTCTGATTATGTATAGAATCATACTTTTTTTTTTTTTAAAAAACACTCAAGATGTGTCTGTACAGATTAGATACCCATAATGCATTTTGTTTATCATCACCTACCCACGAATGTGATTGCCAGCTATTTTCTGTGTATGCCAACATGTGCAAAAGACAACTTGTAAGTATTACAATTTGGAAACTGATAACTTTCTTGGCGTTTTGTCAAAGAACTGTAAATTGCCAAAACAAAGGGGGATGATTCAATTCTCTGCCGCAACCACAATATGATGTGGTGTGACAGTGGTCTGATCATCTGACATAGGGACACCCTCTCTACCATGCCTGTTTGCCTGTACATGTTTACTACCCTGAGCGGGGAACTCCCAATTTGTTATTAATTAGATGGCTAGGAGTGCACAGTAATTAAATATACCTGTTTTTAGATTAAATAATTTGGGGGCACAGGTTACACCTCGTGTGGGTAGGATGGTGCGCCCTTTGCCATTTGGAGCCCAAGATTGTTTTTTGCTTCACTGTTGCCTAGTGGTGTCGTCTTCGGTTCGCGATGCAGCGCGTTCAGGGTTCGAGCCTTGTTCTTGGCCTCTTTTTCGCTTGCGGTTCTCTGTTCTCATCTTCCTCTACCATCTGAAACGTCTCTGTCTCGGCTCGATTGCGGGTGGCGCGATGGTACTGTCGCCGTCTTTGGAACCCAAGCTTCGGTGTTCAAATCTCGCGTCTACTTTAGATATTCTTGTGTTGTTGGGTTCTCATCTTCTGTTACCCGATGCAGCACCCTTGGTTCCGTTGCCTGACTGGTGGCGTAGCGGTACTGTCGATGTCGATGTCTTTGAATGCGAAGCTCGTGAGTTCGAGCCCGCATGTTCCATTTGGTTTTTCTTGGGCCTCTTTGGTCTCACTGGTTCTTCTACCCTCTGCAGCCGTGGAGCCAGAGGTCGGCAGTGGCTCAGCGGGTAAGTGCGCCGGTCTAAGAGATTCTGAAATTGTGGGTTCAAGCCCCACTCGTGCAACGTGCCTCTGTCTAATACCTGTCTCTCATCCACAGGTCCTGATGCGTGAGCAGATCCAGACGGTGTCCTTGGTGGTGCGGCGGTGGCGACGGCGGAGAGGTAAGTTGGGGGGGAGGGGTAGAAGGGGGGCCAGGGCCCCCCGGAGGAGTGGAGGAGGAACGGTGGGGGTGTTGGAGCAGGGGAGAAGAGAGAGGGGGGATCTTACGTTTTGAACGGGCCCAATATTTATATAATTTTTTATTTATTTATATATAGGGGGGCCAGCAAAGACCAGAAATGTAAGACTCCCCCCTCTCTCTTCTCCCCTGCTCCAACACCCCCACCGTTCCTCCTCCACTCCTCCGGGGGGCCCTGGCCCCCCTTCTACCCCTCCCCCCCAACTTACCTCTCCGCCGTCGCCACCGCCGCCGCCGCACCACCAAGGACACCGTCTGGATCAGCACCTGAGGATGAGAAACAGGGATTAGACAACGGCACGTTGCAGGAGCGGGGCTTGAACCCACAATTTCAGAATTTCAGAGGCCGGCACACTTACCCGCTGAGCCACTCCAGCACCCAAGCTACCCACCTCTTCTTCAGCATTATAAAGCGCACAGTGTGAAACATCCAAGACAAACATAAAGGGGACCCGGGAATCGAACCGGGAACCTTGGCATTGAAAGACAACGACGATACCGTTGCGCCACCTACATCGTCGTAGACACACGGCTGCTTCAGAGGGTAGAAGAAGATGAGATCACGGACACCCAAGACACACCTGAATGAGATGCAGGAAACGAACACAGAACGCAGAAACGCTTTCAGGTGCGCATGATGGTGATTAGACATTTTTTGGGGCGGGGCGCGGTCTGGAGCCTATCCAAGCATGCAGTGAGTGAGATGCGGGATTGTACTCTCAACAGGTCTCCAATCCATTGCAAGGCAGGCCCACACACCACTTAAGTTTCACTTAACCACCGTGCCGTCCCAAACATGTTTATTTCAAAGTGACACACAACAATATAAAATGCATACAAATAGTCATTAGGCACTGGGTGTGATAGGAGTGGACCAAAGTTGAGCCTAAAGAAGACTACTCAGACCAGGGATTCATTTCAATCGCTTATTTTATCTATTTTATTGAGGCAGTGCTAGTCGAACACCTTAGATACAGGGTAATTGAAGGACAACATCTATACTATTTCTCATTTTGTTTTCACATCTGTCATGTTCCATGGGCGGAAATCATTGAAAATAATGCAAAGAAATAACTTTACAATCTGATACTAGCCCAGTGACAGGTGATACAGCGGTGCAACGCGTCATTAGGTACTGATGTCACCTCAGACAGACGCTTGATCGAGCAAGGATGTTCCATTTGCTTACTACAGCGATCTGTAACCCTGGTCTTGGAGAGCCACAGATTCTGCACTTAATTAATCAATTAGAGCAGTTGATTACACGGTTAGCTCACTTCACCTGGTTGCTTGGGTCTGAAACGGGTGCTGATTTTAGGGTGAAAACAAAAAAGCAGAAGAGCTTGTGGCTTTCCAGGACCAGGGTTACAGACCCCTGACCTAATACCCGTTCCCTCGATTCCTCCGTCCTCATATCTCAACCATGCATCTCCTGCTCATGTCCTCCATTAGCTGGAGCTATGCAGCAAGGAAGGGACACGAGGAAAAGAAGCAGGGATTTAAAAAATAAAAAAATGTTTGGAATGAACCCCTATAGTAGTTATTCTTACTCCCGAGGATAAACAAAATGGTGGGCCCTCTGCAGATTTCTGGCTCTAATCTGCAACCAAAACAAAAGCGCACATTAAAAAAAAAAAAAAAACTGAACATTAGAGGTACATGGAAACACCATAAAAGAAGCAGCACCAGATTAACACAGAAACCACCGACAGTTAAGCCATAAAACAGTCTGTCTGAAATGGTAGGAAAGCCACACATGTCTACTCGACAGATGAGAATTCCCTTCTCCAGCTAAAGCAGGGCCAATGTTGGTCCAAAGGCAGGTGGGGGCAATTAGGCCATCAGCAACTGATCAGGGTGTGGCCCCAATCACCAGGGAGAGAGAAAGGCACAGGATCACCAGTAGGGGTAGCAACGTCACCAGTACAAAGCAACTGTTACGATAGAATGAGTCTGAGTTCTTTGGTGTGTTTTAAAGCTGTAGCTCGCTCTTTGGCACGTGCGTGAATGCGTGCGTGGGTGCGTGGGTGTGGCTTTAAGGTTATAGCAGAGCAGCAGCTGAGCACAGGAATGGACAAGGGCTCTCAATGGCAAGAGTGTACAAACTAATGAAAGGGGCCTGAACTCCAACGTGTGTCTGGGTCTTCAAACAAACGGGGATATGCAAGTACTGACTTGCTAACTTAGGCCTGTCACCCCCCCACTAAGCACAGGCCATCCATAAGTCCTCCCCACTGCATCAGATTCTGGGCCAACTTCTCCAGGCCATTGCACCTTATCTTGGTCACCTTCACCTGCGCATGAAGGAGATTCGTTTGTTGAAGTTTTCTTTGCTTTGAATGATGTTTTCCTCCGCAATGATGAACCATGAGATGGACAGTTAATCGAGCCAGCGGCGCACCGGGTTGCGAACACAGAAACCGCCAACTGTTAAGCCAGAAAACAGTCTGTCTCAAGCGTCAACTCGACAGATGAGAATGTCCTTCTTCAGCTAAAGCAGGGCCAATGTTGGTCCAAAGGCAGGTGGAGGCAATTAGGCCATCAGCAGCTGATCAGGGTGTGGTACCGAATCACCGGGGAGTGACAGAGGCACAGGATCAGCAGTAGGGGTAGCAATGTTTCTGTACATAAGTGTGATCACTGGATGAGTATGGTTTTTTAGCCTAAATCTGTAGCCTGCTCTTTCGTGAGTGAGTGTGCGCGTGCGTGCGTGCGTGCGTGGGTTGGTTGGTTGGTTTTGGGTTTAAGGTAACAGCAGTCCAGCAGCTGAGCAGAAGAATGGACTTGGGCTCTGAATGGCAAGAGTGTAGAAACTAATGAAAGGGGCCTGAATTCCAATGTATGTCTGGGTCTTCAAACAAACGGGGTTATGCAAGTATTGACTTGCTTACGTAGGCCCGTCATCCCCCACTAAGCACAGGCCATCCACAAGCCCTCCCCGCTGCATCTGACTTTGGACAAAGTTCTCCAGGTCATTCCACCCCATCTTGGTCACCTTCACCTGTGCATGAAGGAGATTCGTTTGTTGAAGTTTTCTTTCCTTTGAATCATGTTTTCCTCCACAATGATGAACCATGAGATGGACAGTAAATCGAGCCAGTGGCGCACCAGGTTGCGAACACAGAAACCGCCAACTGTTAAGCCATAAAACAGTGTGTCTCAAGCGTCAACTCGACAGATGAGAATGTCCTTCTTCAGCCAAAGCAGGGCCAATGTTGGACCAAAGGCAGGTGGGGGCAATTAGGCCATCAGCAGCTCATCAGGGTGTGGCATCGAATCACCGGGGAGTGACAGAGGCACAGGATCAGCAGTAGGGGTAGCAAAGTCGCCGTTACATAACTCTGATCACAGGATGAGTCGTTTTTTGTAGCCTGAATCTGTAGCCTGCTCTTTTGTGAGTGCGTGAGTGCTTGCGTGTGTGCGTTGGTTGGTCGGTTGGTTATAGGTTTAAGGTAACAGCAGTCCAGCAGCTGAGCAGAGGAGTGGACTTGGCCTCTGAACAGCAAGAGTGTACATACTAATGAAAGGGGCCTGACTTCCAATGTGTCCTCAGACAAACGGGATTGTGCAAGTACTGACTTGCTTACTTAGGCCTGTTTCCCCCCCACGGAGCACAGGCCATCCACAAGACTTCTTCTCCAGCTCCTTCCACCCCATCTGATGAGTTTGTTTGGCTCCGTTCAATTACACGCGAGGCACCTCCTTTATGTGTGGCGCGTTTAGCTCCTCAGGCCCTTAAGTGGGTTCCATCTCACCAGATGAGACTTTTTCTTGGCCCGATTGAGTCCATGTAGTCCTGTGGGTAGCAACCTTGTTCCTGGACATCTACCGTCCAGTTGGTTTTCATTCCAATCCTAAAACACTCACCAACAGGACAGTAGATCTCCAGCAACGGAGTTGCTTAACACTGATATAGTCTCATTCGACCCACGCACTGCCTTTTTTGTTGTCTGGTCGATAGAAGGGGGCTTTATGAAGATTTTTGATTTCATTTAATTTATCTTGACTCTTATCTTCAATGTTATCGCTCACCTCTGGCGTGTCACATTACAAAGCAAGTTGTTTTTAAGAAGAAATGAATATATTGACCAAAAGAAAGAGCTGAATTAACTAAAAGAGGAACACGGAAACACCATGGTTGTTCAACAAGATGGTTGTTGTAGAGTGATCTTCTTCTCAGCCGTCACAGGGCTGCCTATTGAGGATTTCAAACAGGTGCCCCCAATCCTACAATTAAAGAGAGAAAGACCACGAAGAGAGCGAGACACCAGCCACGTGCCTCTCGGGGCAGCGCGGCGATGGCTAGGCACGAAACAATGAAGACAGTGTTTTGAGTTGGTTATGTTTGATGGTGTTGCATTCTCATCGGTGTGTGTGTGTGTGTGTGTGTGTGACTGTGTGTACTGTTTCCCCTTGCGCTTTCGTTTAATTGGTTATTAATGCCACTTTTGACTTTAATGTGGATGTTCAGTTATACCCAGCACTATTGTGTCTTGTGTAATAAAAGCGTTTCAGTGTTTTAGTATAATGTCAGGCAATAAAAAAAATATCTTGTACAGATGTAAACAGTATAATTTTGTTAATTATATTGTGTGACTGTGTGCTTGGATGTTAAGGCCTTTGGTGGTCATTTCTGTATGTGCACATGCAATAAAAGTCACCCTACTTTAATAGAGCTTAGAGCTTTTATTCTGAAAGAAGTTGAAGGTTTTCCAGGAACCTCATTTTGAAATGTCTGTATGTCTGATTATGTATAGAATCATACTTTTTTTTTTTTTAAAAAACACTCAAGATGTGTCTGTACAGATTAGATACCCATAATGCATTTTGTTTATCATCACCTACCCACGAATGTGATTGCCAGCTATTTTCTGTGTATGCCAACATGTGCAAAAGACAACTTGTAAGTATTACAATTTGGAAACTGATAACTTTCTTGGCGTTTTGTCAAAGAACTGTAAATTGCCAAAACAAAGGGGGATGATTCAATTCTCTGCCGCAACCACAATATGATGTGGTGTGACAGTGGTCTGATCATCTGACATAGGGACACCCTCTCTACCATGCCTGTTTGCCTGTACATGTTTACTACCCTGAGCGGGGAACTCCCAATTTGTTATTAATTAGATGGCTAGGAGTGCACAGTAATTAAATATACCTGTTTTTAGATTAAATAATTTGGGGGCACAGGTTACACCTCGTGTGGGTAGGATGGTGCGCCCTTTGCCATTTGGAGCCCAAGATTGTTTTTCTGCTTCACTGTTGCCTAGTGGTGTCGTCTTCGGTTCGCGATGCAGCGCGTTCAGGGTTCGAGCCTTGTTCTTGGCCTCTTTTTCGCTTGCGGTTCTCTGTTCTCATCTTCCTCTACCATCTGAAACGTCTCTGTCTCGGCTCGATTGCGGGTGGCGCGATGGTACTGTCGCCGTCTTTGGAACCCAAGCTTCGGTGTTCAAATCTCGCGTCTACTTTAGATATTCTTGTGTTGTTGGGTTCTCATCTTCTGTTACCCGATGCAGCACCCTTGGTTCCGTTGCCTGACTGGTGGCGTAGCGGTACTGTCGATGTCTTTGAATGCGAAGCTCGTGAGTTCGAGCCCGCATGTTCCATTTGGTTTTTCTTGGGCCTCTTTGGTCTCACTGGTTCTTCTACCCTCTGCAGCCGTGGAGCCAGAGGTCGGCAGTGGCTCAGCGGGTAAGTGCGCCGGTCTAAGAGATTCTGAAATTGTGGGTTCAAGCCCCACTCGTGCAACGTGCCTCTGTCTAATACCTGTCTCTCATCCACAGGTCCTGATGCGTGAGCAGATCCAGACGGTGTCCTTGGTGGTGCGGCGGTGGCGACGGCGGAGAGGTAAGTTGGGGGGGAGGGGTAGAAGGGGGGCCAGGGCCCCCCGGAGGAGTGGAGGAGGAACGGTGGGCGTGTTGGAGCAGGGGAGAAGAGAGAGGGGGGATCTTACGTTTTGAACGGGCCCAATATTTATATAATTTTTTATTTATTTATATATAGGGGGGGCCAGCAAAGACCAGAAATGTAAGACTCCCCCCTCTCTCTTCTCCCCTGCTCCAACACCCCCACCGTTCCTCCTCCACTCCTCCGGGGGGCCCTGGCCCCCCTTCTACCCCTCCCCCCCAACTTACCTCTCCGCCGTCGCCACCGCCACCGCCGCCGCACCACCACCAAGGACACCGTCTGGATCAGCACCTGAGGATGAGAAACAGGGATTAGACAACGGCACGTTGCAGGAGCGGGGCTTGAACCCACAATTTCAGAATTTCAGAGGCCGGCACACTTACCCGCTGAGCCACTCCAGCACCCAAGCTACCCACCTCTTCTTCAGCATTATAAAGCGCACAGTGTGAAACATCCAAGACAAACATAAAGGGGACCCGGGAATCGAACCGGGAACCTTGGCATTGAAAGACAACGACGATACCGTTGCGCCACCTACATCGTCGTAGACACACGGCTGCTTCAGAGGGTAGAAGAAGATGAGATCACGGACACCCAAGACACACCTGAATGAGATGCAGGAAACGAACACAGAACGCAGAAACGCTTTCAGGTGCGCATGATGGTGATTAGACATTTTTTGGGGCGGGCGCGGTCTGGAGCCTATCCAAGCATGCAGTGAGTGAGATGCGGGATTGTACTCTCAACAGGTCTCCAATCCATTGCAAGGCAGGCCCACACACCACTTAAGTTTCACTTAACCACCGTGCCGTCCCAAACATGTTTATTTCAAAGTGACACACAACAATATAAAATGCATACAAATAGTCATTAGGCACTGGGTGTGATAGGAGTGGACCAAAGTTGAGCCTAAAGAAGACTACTCAGACCAGGGATTCATTTCAATCGCTTATTTTATCTATTTTATTGAGGCAGTGCTAGTCGAACACCTTAGATACAGGGTAATTGAAGGACAACATCTATACTATTTCTCATTTTGTTTTCACATCTGTCATGTTCCATGGGCGGAAATCATTGAAAATAATGCAAAGAAATAACTTTACAATCTGATACTAGCCCAGTGACAGGTGATACAGCGGTGCAACGCGTCATTAGGTACTGATGTCACCTCAGACAGACGCTTGATCGAGCAAGGATGTTCCATTTGCTTACTACAGCGATCTGTAACCCTGGTCTTGGAGAGCCACAGATTCTGCACTTAATTAATCAATTAGAGCAGTTGATTACACGGTTAGCTCACTTCACCTGGTTGCTTGGGTCTGAAACGGGTGCTGATTTTAGGGTGAAAACAAAAAAGCAGAAGAGCTTGTGGCTTTCCAGGACCAGGGTTACAGACCCCTGACCTAATACCCGTTCCCTCGATTCCTCCGTCCTCATATCTCAACCATGCATCTCCTGCTCATGTCCTCCATTAGCTGGAGCTATGCAGCAAGGAAGGGACACGAGGAAAAGAAGCAGGGATTTAAAAAATAAAAAAATGTTTGGAATGAACCCCTATAGTAGTTATTCTTACTCCCGAGGATAAACAAAATGGTGGGCCCTCTGCAGATTTCTGGCTCTAATCTGCAACCAAAACAAAAGCGCACATTAAAAAAAAAAAAGAAACTGAACATTAGAGGTACATGGAAACACCATAAAAGAAGCAGCACACCAGATTAACACAGAAACCACCGACAGTTAAGCCATAAAACAGTCTGTCTGAAATGGTAGGAAAGCCACACATGTCTACTCGACAGATGAGAATTCCCTTCTCCAGCTAAAGCAGGGCCAATGTTGGTCCAAAGGCAGGTGGGGGCAATTAGGCCATCAGCAACTGATCAGGGTGTGGCCCCAAATCACCAGGGAGAGAGAAAGGCACAGGATCACCAGTAGGGGTAGCAACGTCACCAGTACAAAGCAACTGTTACGATAGAATGAGTCTGAGTTCTTTGGTGTGTTTTAAAGCTGTAGCTCGCTCTTTGGCACGTGCGTGAATGCGTGCGTGGGTGCGTGGGTGTGGCTTTAAGGTTATAGCAGAGCAGCAGCTGAGCACAGGAATGGACAAGGGCTCTCAATGGCAAGAGTGTACAAACTAATGAAAGGGGCCTGAACTCCAACGTGTGTCTGGGTCTTCAAACAAACGGGGATATGCAAGTACTGACTTGCTAACTTAGGCCTGTCACCCCCCCACTAAGCACAGGCCATCCATAAGTCCTCCCCACTGCATCAGATTCTGGGCCAACTTCTCCAGGCCATTGCACCTTATCTTGGTCACCTTCACCTGCGCATGAAGGAGATTCGTTTGTTGAAGTTTTCTTTGCTTTGAATGATGTTTTCCTCCGCAATGATGAACCATGAGATGGACAGTTAATCGAGCCAGCGGCGCACCGGGTTGCGAACACAGAAACCGCCAACTGTTAAGCCAGAAAACAGTCTGTCTCAAGCGTCAACTCGACAGATGAGAATGTCCTTCTTCAGCTAAAGCAGGGCCAATGTTGGTCCAAAGGCAGGTGGAGGCAATTAGGCCATCAGCAGCTGATCAGGGTGTGGTACCGAATCACCGGGGAGTGACAGAGGCACAGGATCAGCAGTAGGGGTAGCAATGTTTCTGTACATAAGTGTGATCACTGGATGAGTATGGTTTTTTAGCCTAAATCTGTAGCCTGCTCTTTCGTGAGTGAGTGCGCGCGTGCGTGCGTGCGTGGGTTGGTTGGTTGGTTTTGGGTTTAAGGTAACAGCAGTCCAGCAGCTGAGCAGAAGAATGGACTTGGGCTCTGAATGGCAAGAGTGTAGAAACTAATGAAAGGGGCCTGAATTCCAATGTATGTCTGGGTCTTCAAACAAACGGGGTTATGCAAGTATTGACTTGCTTACGTAGGCCCGTCATCCCCCACTAAGCACAGGCCATCCACAAGCCCTCCCCGCTGCATCTGACTTTGGACAAAGTTCTCCAGGTCATTCCACCCCATCTTGGTCACCTTCACCTGTGCATGAAGGAGATTCGTTTGTTGAAGTTTTCTTTCCTTTGAATCATGTTTTCCTCCACAATGATGAACCATGAGATGGACAGTAAATCGAGCCAGTGGCGCACCAGGTTGCGAACACAGAAACCGCCAACTGTTAAGCCATAAAACAGTGTGTCTCAAGCGTCAACTCGACAGATGAGAATGTCCTTCTTCAGCCAAAGCAGGGCCAATGTTGGACCAAAGGCAGGTGGGGGCAATTAGGCCATCAGCAGCTCATCAGGGTGTGGCATCGAATCACCGGGGAGTGACAGAGGCACAGGATCAGCAGTAGGGGTAGCAAAGTCGCCGTTACATAACTCTGATCACAGGATGAGTCGTTTTTTGTAGCCTGAATCTGTAGCCTGCTCTTTTGTGAGTGCGTGAGTGCTTGCGTGTGTGCGTTGGTTGGTCGGTTGGTTATAGGTTTAAGGTAACAGCAGTCCAGCAGCTGAGCAGAGGAGTGGACTTGGCCTCTGAACAGCAAGAGTGTACATACTAATGAAAGGGGCCTGACTTCCAATGTGTCCTCAGACAAACGGGATTGTGCAAGTACTGACTTGCTTACTTAGGCCTGTTTCCCCCCCACGGAGCACAGGCCATCCACAAGACTTCTCCAGCTCCTTCCACCCCATCTGATGAGTTTGTTTGGCTCCGTTCAATTACACGCGAGGCACCTCCTTTATGTGTGGCGCGTTTAGCTCCTCAGGCCCTTAAGTGGGTTCCATCTCACCAGATGAGACTTTTTCTTGGCCCGATTGAGTCCATGTAGTCCTGTGGGTAGCAACCTTGTTCCTGGACATCTACCGTCCAGTTGGTTTTCATTCCAATCCTAAAACACTCACCAACAGGACAGTAGATCTCCAGCAACGGAGTTGCTTAACACTGATATAGTCTCATTCGACCCACGCATTGTTGTCTGGTCGATAGAAGGGGGCTTTATGAAGATTTTTGATTTCATTTAATTTATCTTGACTCTTATCTTCAATGTTATCGCTCACCTCTGGCGTGTCACATTACAAAGCAAGTTGTTTTTAAGAAGAAATGAATATATTGACCAAAAGAAAGAGCTGAATTAACTAAAAGAGGAACACGGAAACACCATGGTTGTTCAACAAGATGGTTGTTGTAGAGTGATCTTCTTCTCAGCCGTCACAGGGCTGCCTATTGAGGATTTCAAACAGGTGCCCCCAATCCTACAATTAAAGAGAGAAAGACCACGAAGAGAGCGAGACACCAGCCACGTGCCTCTCGGGGCAGCGCGGCGATGGCTAGGCACGAAACAATGAAGACAGTGTTTTGAGTTGGTTATGTTTGATGGTGTTGCATTCTCATCGGTGTGTGTGTGTGTGTGTGTGTGACTGTGTGTACTGTTTCCCCTTGCGCTTTCGTTTAATTGGTTATTAATGCCACTTTTGACTTTAATGTGGATGTTCAGTTATACCCAGCACTATTGTGTCTTGTGTAATAAAAGCGTTTCAGTGTTTTAGTATAATGTCAGGCAATAAAAAAAATATCTTGTACAGATGTAAACAGTATAATTTTGTTAATTATATTGTGTGACTGTGTGCTTGGATGTTAAGGCCTTTGGTGGTCATTTCTGTATGTGCACATGCAATAAAAGTCACCCTACTTTAATAGAGCTTAGAGCTTTTATTCTGAAAGAAGTTGAAGGTTTTCCAGGAACCTCATTTTGAAATGTCTGTATGTCTGATTATGTATAGAATCATACTTTTTTTTTTTTTTTTTAAAAAACACACTCAAGATGTGTCTGTACAGATTAGATACCCATAATGCATTTTGTTTATCATCACCTACCCACGAATGTGATTGCCAGCTATTTTCTGTGTATGCCAACATGTGCAAAAGACAACTTGTAAGTATTACAATTTGGAAACTGATAACTTTCTTGGCGTTTTGTCAAAGAACTGTAAATTGCCAAAACAAAGGGGGATGATTCAATTCTCTGCCGCAACCACAATATGATGTGGTGTGACAGTGGTCTGATCATCTGACATAGGGACACCCTCTCTACCATGCCTGTTTGCCTGTACATGTTTACTACCCTGAGCGGGGAACTCCCAATTTGTTATTAATTAGATGGCTAGGAGTGCACAGTAATTAAATATACCTGTTTTTAGATTAAATAATTTGGGGGCACAGGTTACACCTCGTGTGGGTAGGATGGTGCGCCCTTTGCCATTTGGAGCCCAAGATTGTTTTTCTGCTTCACTGTTGCCTAGTGGTGTCGTCTTCGGTTCGCGATGCAGCGCGTTCAGGGTTCGAGCCTTGTTCTTGGCCTCTTTTTCGCTTGCGGTTCTCTGTTCTCATCTTCCTCTACCATCTGAAACGTCTCTGTCTCGGCTCGATTGCGGGTGGCGCGATGGTACTGTCGCCGTCTTTGGAACCCAAGCTTCGGTGTTCAAATCTCGCGTCTACTTTAGATATTCTTGTGTTGTTGGGTTCTCATCTTCTGTTACCCGATGCAGCACCCTTGGTTCCGTTGCCTGACTGGTGGCGTAGCGGTACTGTCGATGTCTTTGAATGCGAAGCTCGTGAGTTCGAGCCCGCATGTTCCATTTGGTTTTTCTTGGGCCTCTTTGGTCTCACTGGTTCTTCTACCCTCTGCAGCCGTGGAGCCAGAGGTCGGCAGTGGCTCAGCGGGTAAGTGCGCCGGTCTAAGAGATTCTGAAATTGTGGGTTCAAGCCCCACTCGTGCAACGTGCCTCTGTCTAATACCTGTCTCTCATCCACAGGTCCTGATGCGTGAGCAGATCCAGACGGTGTCCTTGGTGGTGCGGCGGTGGCGACGGCGGAGAGGTAAGTTGGGGGGGAGGGGTAGAAGGGGGGCCAGGGCCCCCCGGAGGAGTGGAGGAGGAACGGTGGGGGTGTTGGAGCAGGGGAGAAGAGAGAGGGGGGATCTTACGTTTTGAACGGGCCCAATATTTATATAATTTTTTATTTATTTATATATAGGGGGGCCAGCAAAGACCAGAAATGTAAGACTCCCCCCTCTCTCTTCTCCCCTGCTCCAACACCCCCACCGTTCCTCCTCCACTCCTCCGGGGGGCCCTGGCCCCCCTTCTACCCCTCCCCCCCAACTTACCTCTCCGCCGTCGCCACCACCGCCGCCGCCGCCGCACCACCAAGGACACCGTCTGGATCAGCACCTGAGGATGAGAAACAGGGATTAGACAACGGCACGTTGCAGGAGCGGGGCTTGAACCCACAATTTCAGAATTTCAGAGGCCGGCACACTTACCCGCTGAGCCACTCCAGCACCCAAGCTACCCACCTCTTCTTCAGCATTATAAAGCGCACAGTGTGAAACATCCAAGACAAACATAAAGGGGACCCGGGAATCGAACCGGGAACCTTGGCATTGAAAGACAACGACGATACCGTTGCGCCACCTACATCGTCGTAGACACACGGCTGCTTCAGAGGGTAGAAGAAGATGAGATCACGGACACCCAAGACACACCTGAATGAGATGCAGGAAACGAACACAGAACGCAGAAACGCTTTCAGGTGCGCATGATGGTGATTAGACATTTTTTGGGGCGGGCGCGGTCTGGAGCCTATCCAAGCATGCAGTGAGTGAGATGCGGGATTGTACTCTCAACAGGTCTCCAATCCATTGCAAGGCAGGCCCACACACCACTTAGTTTCACTTAACCACCGTGCCGTCCCAAACATGTTTATTTCAAAGTGACACACAACAATATAAAATGCATACAAATAGTCATTAGGCACTGGGTGTGATAGGAGTGGACCAAAGTTGAGCCTAAAGAAGACTACTCAGACCAGGGATTCATTTCAATCGCTTATTTTATCTATTTTATTGAGGCAGTGCTAGTCGAACACCTTAGATACAGGGTAATTGAAGGACAACATCTATACTATTTCTCATTTTGTTTTCACATCTGTCATGTTCCATGGGCGGAAATCATTGAAAATAATGCAAAGAAATAACTTTACAATCTGATACTAGCCCAGTGACAGGTGATACAGCGGTGCAACGCGTCATTAGGTACTGATGTCACCTCAGACAGACGCTTGATCGAGCAAGGATGTTCCATTTGCTTACTACAGCGATCTGTAACCCTGGTCTTGGAGAGCCACAGATTCTGCACTTAATTAATCAATTAGAGCAGTTGATTGATACACGGTTAGCTCACTTCACCTGGTTGCTTGGGTCTGAAACGGGTGCTGATTTTAGGGTGAAAACAAAAAAGCAGAAGAGCTTGTGGCTTTCCAGGACCAGGGTTACAGACCCCTGACCTAATACCCGTTCCCTCGATTCCTCCGTCCTCATATCTCAACCATGCATCTCCTGCTCATGTCCTCCATTAGCTGGAGCTATGCAGCAAGGAAGGGACACGAGGAAAAGAAGCAGGGATTTAAAAAATAAAAAAATGTTTGGAATGAACCCCTATAGTAGTTATTCTTACTCCCGAGGATAAACAAAATGGTGGGCCCTCTGCAGATTTCTGGCTCTAATCTGCAACCAAAACAAAAGCGCACATTAAAAAAAAAAAAAGAAACTGAACATTAGAGGTACATGGAAACACCATAAAAGAAGCAGCACCAGATTAACACAGAAACCACCGACAGTTAAGCCATAAAACAGTCTGTCTGAAATGGTAGGAAAGCCACACATGTCTACTCGACAGATGAGAATTCCCTTCTCCAGCTAAAGCAGGGCCAATGTTGGTCCAAAGGCAGGTGGGGGCAATTAGGCCATCAGCAACTGATCAGGGTGTGGCCCCAAATCACCAGGGAGAGAGAAAGGCACAGGATCACCAGTAGGGGTAGCAACGTCACCAGTACAAAGCAACTGTTACGATAGAATGAGTCTGAGTTCTTTGGTGTGTTTTAAAGCTGTAGCTCGCTCTTTGGCACGTGCGTGAATGCGTGCGTGGGTGCGTGGGTGTGGCTTTAAGGTTATAGCAGAGCAGCAGCTGAGCACAGGAATGGACAAGGGCTCTCAATGGCAAGAGTGTACAAACTAATGAAAGGGGCCTGAACTCCAACGTGTGTCTGGGTCTTCAAACAAACGGGGATATGCAAGTACTGACTTGCTAACTTAGGCCTGTCACCCCCCCACTAAGCACAGGCCATCCATAAGTCCTCCCCACTGCATCAGATTCTGGGCCAACTTCTCCAGGCCATTGCACCTTATCTTGGTCACCTTCACCTGCGCATGAAGGAGATTCGTTTGTTGAAGTTTTCTTTGCTTTGAATGATGTTTTCCTCCGCAATGATGAACCATGAGATGGACAGTTAATCGAGCCAGCGGCGCACCGGGTTGCGAACACAGAAACCGCCAACTGTTAAGCCAGAAAACAGTCTGTCTCAAGCGTCAACTCGACAGATGAGAATGTCCTTCTTCAGCTAAAGCAGGGCCAATGTTGGTCCAAAGGCAGGTGGAGGCAATTAGGCCATCAGCAGCTGATCAGGGTGTGGTACCGAATCACCGGGGAGTGACAGAGGCACAGGATCAGCAGTAGGGGTAGCAATGTTTCTGTACATAAGTGTGATCACTGGATGAGTATGGTTTTTTAGCCTAAATCTGTAGCCTGCTCTTTCGTGAGTGAGTGCGCGCGTGCGTGCGTGCGTGGGTTGGTTGGTTGGTTTTGGGTTTAAGGTAACAGCAGTCCAGCAGCTGAGCAGAAGAATGGACTTGGGCTCTGAATGGCAAGAGTGTAGAAACTAATGAAAGGGGCCTGAATTCCAATGTATGTCTGGGTCTTCAAACAAACGGGGTTATGCAAGTATTGACTTGCTTACGTAGGCCCGTCATCCCCCACTAAGCACAGGCCATCCACAAGCCCTCCCCGCTGCATCTGACTTTGGACAAAGTTCTCCAGGTCATTCCACCCCATCTTGGTCACCTTCACCTGTGCATGAAGGAGATTCGTTTGTTGAAGTTTTCTTTCCTTTGAATCATGTTTTCCTCCACAATGATGAACCATGAGATGGACAGTAAATCGAGCCAGTGGCGCACCAGGTTGCGAACACAGAAACCGCCAACTGTTAAGCCATAAAACAGTGTGTCTCAAGCGTCAACTCGACAGATGAGAATGTCCTTCTTCAGCCAAAGCAGGGCCAATGTTGGACCAAAGGCAGGTGGGGGCAATTAGGCCATCAGCAGCTCATCAGGGTGTGGCATCGAATCACCGGGGAGTGACAGAGGCACAGGATCAGCAGTAGGGGTAGCAAAGTCGCCGTTACATAACTCTGATCACAGGATGAGTCGTTTTTTGTAGCCTGAATCTGTAGCCTGCTCTTTTGTGAGTGCGTGAGTGCTTGCGTGTGTGCGTTGGTTGGTCGGTTGGTTATAGGTTTAAGGTAACAGCAGTCCAGCAGCTGAGCAGAGGAGTGGACTTGGCCTCTGAACAGCAAGAGTGTACATACTAATGAAAGGGGCCTGACTTCCAATGTGTCCTCAGACAAACGGGATTGTGCAAGTACTGACTTGCTTACTTAGGCCTGTTTCCCCCCCACGGAGCACAGGCCATCCACAAGACTTCTCCAGCTCCTTCCACCCCATCTGATGAGTTTGTTTGGCTCCGTTCAATTACACGCGAGGCACCTCCTTTATGTGTGGCGCGTTTAGCTCCTCAGGCCCTTAAGTGGGTTCCATCTCACCAGATGAGACTTTTTCTTGGCCCGATTGAGTCCATGTAGTCCTGTGGGTAGCAACCTTGTTCCTGGACATCTACCGTCCAGTTGGTTTTCATTCCAATCCTAAAACACTCACCAACAGGACAGTAGATCTCCAGCAACGGAGTTGCTTAACACTGATATAGTCTCATTCGACCCACGCACTGCCTTTTTTGGTTTGTTGTCTGGTCGATAGAAGGGGGCTTTATGAAGATTTTTGATTTCATTTAATTTATCTTGACTCTTATCTTCAATGTTATCGCTCACCTCTGGCGTGTCACATTACAAAGCAAGTTGTTTTTAAGAAGAAATGAATATATTGACCAAAAGAAAGAGCTGAATTAACTAAAAGAGGAACACGGAAACACCATGGTTGTTCAACAAGATGGTTGTTGTAGAGTGATCTTCTTCTCAGCCGTCACAGGGCTGCCTATTGAGGATTTCAAACAGGTGCCCCCAATCCTACAATTAAAGAGAGAAAGACCACGAAGAGAGCGAGACACCAGCCACGTGCCTCTCGGGGCAGCGCGGCGATGGCTAGGCACGAAACAATGAAGACAGTGTTTTGAGTTGGTTATGTTTGATGGTGTTGCATTCTCATCGGTGTGTGTGTGTGTGTGTGTGTGACTGTGTGTACTGTTTCCCCTTGCGCTTTCGTTTAATTGGTTATTAATGCCACTTTTGACTTTAATGTGGATGTTCAGTTATACCCAGCACTATTGTGTCTTGTGTAATAAAAGCGTTTCAGTGTTTTAGTATAATGTCAGGCAATAAAAAAAATATCTTGTACAGATGTAAACAGTATAATTTTGTTAATTATATTGTGTGACTGTGTGCTTGGATGTTAAGGCCTTTGGTGGTCATTTCTGTATGTGCACATGCAATAAAAGTCACCCTACTTTAATAGAGCTTAGAGCTTTTATTCTGAAAGATGTTGAAGGTTTTCCAGGAACCTCATTTTGAAATGTCTGTATGTCTGATTATGTATAGAATCATACTTTTTTTTTTTTTTAAAAACACTCAAGATGTGTCTGTACAGATTAGATACCCATAATGCATTTTGTTTATCATCACCTACCCACGAATGTGATTGCCAGCTATTTTCTGTGTATGCCAACATGTGCAAAAGACAACTTGTAAGTATTACAATTTGGAAACTGATAACTTTCTTGGCGTTTTGTCAAAGAACTGTAAATTGCCAAAACAAAGGGGGATGATTCAATTCTCTGCCGCAACCACAATATGATGTGGTGTGACAGTGGTCTGATCATCTGACATAGGGACACCCTCTCTACCATGCCTGTTTGCCTGTACATGTTTACTACCCTGAGCGGGGAACTCCCAATTTGTTATTAATTAGATGGCTAGGAGTGCACAGTAATTAAATATACCTGTTTTTAGATTAAATAATTTGGGGGCACAGGTTACACCTCGTGTGGGTAGGATGGTGCGCCCTTTGCCATTTGGAGCCCAAGATTGTTTTTCTGCTTCACTGTTGCCTAGTGGTGTCGTCTTCGGTTCGCGATGCAGCGCGTTCAGGGTTCGAGCCTTGTTCTTGGCCTCTTTTTTCGCTTGCGGTTCTCTGTTCTCATCTTCCTCTACCATCTGAAACGTCTCTGTCTCGGCTCGATTGCGGGTGGCGCGATGGTACTGTCGCCGTCTTTGGAACCCAAGCTTCGGTGTTCAAATCTCGCGTCTACTTTAGATATTCTTGTGTTGTTGGGTTCTCATCTTCTGTTACCCGATGCAGCACCCTTGGTTCCGTTGCCTGACTGGTGGCGTAGCGGTACTGTCGATGTCTTTGAATGCGAAGCTCGTGAGTTCGAGCCCGCATGTTCCATTTGGTTTTTCTTGGGCCTCTTTGGTCTCACTGGTTCTTCTACCCTCTGCAGCCGTGGAGCCAGAGGTCGGCAGTGGCTCAGCGGGTAAGTGCGCCGGTCTAAGAGATTCTGAAATTGTGGGTTCAAGCCCCACTCGTGCAACGTGCCTCTGTCTAATACCTGTCTCTCATCCACAGGTCCTGATGCGTGAGCAGATCCAGACGGTGTCCTTGGTGGTGCGGCGGCGGTGGCGACGGCGGAGGGGTAGAAGGGGGGCCAGGGCCCCCCGGAGGAGTGGAGGAGGAACGGTGGGGGTGTTGGAGCAGGGGAGAAGAGAGAGGGGGGATCTTACGTTTTGAACGGGCCCAATATTTATATAATTTTTTATTTATTTATATATAGGGGGGCCAGCAAAGACCAGAAATGTAAGACTCCCCCCTCTCTCTTCTCCCCTGCTCCAACACCCCCACCGTTCCTCCTCCACTCCTCCGGGGGGCCCTGGCCCCCCTTCTACCCCTCCCCCCCAACTTACCTCTCCGCCGTCGCCACCACCGCCGCCGCCGCACCACCACCAAGGACACCGTCTGGATCAGCACCTGAGGATGAGAAACAGGGATTAGACAACGGCACGTTGCAGGAGCGGGGCTTGAACCCACAATTTCAGAATTTCAGAGGCCGGCACACTTACCCGCTGAGCCACTCCAGCACCCAAGCTACCCACCTCTTCTTCAGCATTATAAAGCGCACAGTGTGAAACATCCAAGACAAACATAAAGGGGACCCGGGAATCGAACCGGGAACCTTGGCATTGAAAGACAACGACGATACCGTTGCGCCACCTACATCGTCGTAGACACACGGCTGCTTCAGAGGGTAGAAGAAGATGAGATCACAGAAAATGAGATGATGGAACTCTCGGGCTCGGCCTCTAATGCCAACGACCATACCTTCGTGCCATAGCTATCTTCTGGACGCTTTGGGTGCCACGGCAAGGGGAAGGTGGTGAGAACTCGACAAGGCCAGACAAGCAAAAACGAGGAGGTGAAGGAGTGAACTTGCGACGGCCGCCTGTGTGCAGTGCATTGTGGGTAATCAGAATGATTTCATCTGAATGCTCATACGTTCGTGGTTGTGTGATAATATATGCAATTAATTGTGGCCAGCCAGAATGTGTGCATCTTCTCCAACCAATGACAGCCCTTGGTTTCATTAAAAATATTTTTTATTTACAATTCAATTCAAACAGTGAGTTTATTGGTCTTATATTTCTGAATTTAACAGTTTCAGAACACATTTTTTTTTAAACGTCAAAAATTATAAAGAAGAACATGGAAAGAACAAGTTGTGAATACTTGTTCTTAACAACAATAAAATCCATTCTTTTAAATAATAAAAAAAACACCAATACATATACATCAGACACAAAACCACAATGACAGTAGCTGTTTTAAAAAGGCAAAGCAGTACATGTGCTGGGGGTCTAAGTTTGACTGATGAAATGGGTGTTCTTCTCAGGGGGGTGGACTAAATGACCAGTTCTTCCCAATGGTCCACCCCCCAATTTCTGTCTCGCCAGGGCTTTATTTTTTGAAAACGTTGTCCTAGCGGAGGTTCTAAATCCTCCTCTGGAGAGGGGTCAGGTCCGCTGATGTATTTTGGGAGACCTTCGTGTTCCTGGCCTCCCACAGGACCCGCTCGACGGCGTTGACTATCCTCCTCTGACCCTGGAGCTTGATGGTTTTGCGGCCTTCCCCAGGACTGTAGAGGACCCTCTCGGCAGGCAGGGAGCACCGGAGCAGTAGCCTGTTAAGGGAGACAGAGGAGACAATGAGGCCCCAGACCCGTCTAGCCAAAGAGCACTCCCAGGACAAATGATGGATATACTCCTGAGACAGTGCATCCGTGAGGACAGTGTTTCAGTAAGAGCTAAGTGCCACCTGAACATGAAGACCTTGTGAAGTGGCTCTTCATTAAAAAAAAATCTTTTACCAAACAGTCACACTTACAAAGTGCTCATTGACATATTCATATGTATATATATATAAAAATACCATACAATCCAATTCATGGTTGTGTCTCATTCACCCATCTGTGTTCTCTTCCTTACCTTCAGTAGGGGGGGAGGGGCAGCGAGAGGGCAGGGGGTGGATGGGGGGGGGGGGGGGTTCCTTAAGTTCACAAGGACTTGAACTTGTGAGGGAAACAATCCCTTCGCACCGCCGTCATCTTCAGACTTGTGATGGTGTCGCAGCGGACAGATGATGAGCTCAGAGAAACTGCAAGAGAAACGAAAGCAAAGAACAGGAGTCTGAAACATTCAGGCTGCAATCCCACAGAGAAAAACCACACCATCACACCACAGTGGCCTTTACACTGCGCAGGCTAATGCAGTGGACCGAAGACGATGAGGTCGCAGGAGAAACAATAAAGCAACTGAAAGGTTCGAACCCTCAAACACAAAGGAGGCGAAAGCAGTACCGCTGTGCCACAGTGGCCTTAGCGCCATGATTGCTGCGGTGTTGAACTTGCAACCTCCGGCCTGGGCATAGTGGACACTGTCATTAGCCCTACAGGACCTTCCCAGCTAACATGGAATGTTTGGCGTTTTGTCAAAGAACTGTAAATTGCCGAAACAATGTTGTAACATTGCCACAGCATGGCAGTGACATTGTGAGAA
The DNA here is from genome assembly GCA_025169545.1 of Anguilla japonica. Classification (NCBI taxonomy): domain Eukaryota; kingdom Metazoa; phylum Chordata; class Actinopteri; order Anguilliformes; family Anguillidae; genus Anguilla; species Anguilla japonica. The sequence continues at coordinate 11,114,591 of CM045901.1, read as the reverse complement.
CGTTTTGTTAGCCTGGTTATTAGCAGCCTGTGCTCAGTCCCACCGCAGTACAGTTGTACAGGAAAGGGCCCCTTTTTTGACACTAACACAACTGTAAGATTCGTATTCAACAAACACGGTATTTTTTATTAACACCCCCCTGCTAATCACATGAATTTTGGAGGAACCAATTCAAGAATTAAACCCTTAAAGTAGTCACACACAAAGGTGAGGAACGAGCTGGTTCCTGCTTGGGGGGAGTAAAAAAGCAATTGCAGTCGCAGGAGAAGCCGTGGATGGAAAAACTCCCAGGTAAACACGGTACCTTATTTGCCCCAGTGAGCAATCATGTGACCCGCAGTGTCATGGCCGCCGGGCGTCGGCATCGCGCCGGTTTCCCTGCAGAGCCCCCCGACGTGCCTCAGGGACTGATCCCAGAAAGTCTGCATCTGTTGATTCAGATAAACACGGCCATCTCGCCGTCCTTTCATCCTGACGAGGGGCCGCTCCGCTCCTGACAAACCTACGGTACCGTGTGGCCCATTCCACACACCCACAGCAGCGCGATATTAAAGGTGCGGACGCCATAGCAACGGAATCGAGCGCTATTACGTGGGAGAGGCGGGGCCTCCCTGGTGCTCTGGGGCCTGTGGGTGACCTGCCAGGTCGATCAGATCTCCCCGCTCATACACACGCATGCAGTTGCTGGTACAAGCTGACATTTTCTTCTAGGCTACCATCTTCCGGTGTGCTCACTAATGTAGAGCCAGTGGTTAAGGCGGTTTACTGGACCTCTAGGGTCAATTGCAGTGCGCTTAGCTCAGAGTTTAAATCTCTAGACCGCAGAACTGCATTTCGACTGGAATGGCTCATTTCCTTACTCCACAGCTTTGGACAGCCGCTCCAGTTGTTATGCAGTTCTGTGGTCCAGGGGAAACCAGCTAAGTACACTGCAATTGACCACTAAGGTTTTGAAACACTCAGAAGAAATGTGACTCACATGACAGTAAAAAAAAAAAAAAACAAAAAATATCCCAAAAAAAAAAAAAAAAAAAAAAACAAAAATAAAAAAAAAAAAAAAAAAAAAAAAAAAACAAAAAAAAAAACAAACAAAAAAAAAAAAAAAAAAAAACAACAAAAAAAGAAGTGGGCATACGCTCAGTGTATGGCGCTGAGGACTGATTGCTGATGTTTACGCACTGCAGTGTAATTACCTGATGCTGTGTTTGCAGATCGGATTTCCAAAACATTGGTGCATTCGCCGGCTAGGGAAAGACATGTTTGTACACACACTTTCCATGCTAATTGAAGTCATTCCACAAATAGGTGCAATACTGCTATATTATATCACTGCTTATCCCTTGGAATGGCTTAATTATTTTTTTAAAAGATTGCTAAGTTTGCCAGTTTTTGTAAACCCAGCTAGCCGCTCGAAGCTTATTCCCATGAATTCAAAGTCTAAAAAGCTTTATTTAGCTTCTCTGTGACTTGAGGAGGAGCGGGTCAGAGCCCAGGTAAAAATATGTATATGAATATTTGACATTTTACGTAACCAGGAGAGAGAGGAATGAACCCCAGAGGGAAATTACCAGTGGGAGTGCTGCTCTTCAGATAATGAAATTCTGGCCTCTTGCAGGGCGGATGCTTGGCGGTGTTTGTATGGCGGATATAAGTCCATGGCTAAGTTGCTCGGCATTTTATTTTAACCCTGCGTCAACCAAACGAAATGACCCCCGTTACCCTGCGTGTGCGGGTCTGTGTAAGCGTGTGCGGGTTGTGTAAGCGTGTGTAAGTGTGTGCACACACCCTGGTTTGTGTGCGTGGTGTGTGCTTACGCATGTTTTTTTTTTTTTTTTTGCATGTGTGAATGTGTGCGCTTGTGTGTGAGAGCACACATGTGCGACTGAGTGCATTTGTGTGTGTGTGTGTGTGAGTGTTTGTGTGTGTGCACGTGCGTGTGTTTATGCATGTGTGTGTGTGTGTGTGTGTGTGTTTGTGTGTGTGCACGTGCGTGTGTTTATGCATGTGTGTGTGAATGTGTGTGTGTGTGTGTGTGCATGTGTTAGAGCACGTGTCGGAAGATGACAAGACGTCATACTCGTGCCCTTTACAGCAACCTTCCGGCGCGTTCTCGGCCTTCCGGAGGGATCTCTGATTTTATTCCGGCCTGGCAGACGTCCCCGCCGGGGGGGGATTTCCCCGCGCCTCTCTCCGAGTCCCGTTCCGTCACCGAGAGCAGACAATTAGAGCGCCCCCACCGAATTCCCCGGGCAAATCAGCAAAGGCAACGCATTTGAGATCCGCCTCTCGAAGCGCCGCAGCGCTGCCAGGGGACTTGTGGGAACCGGTTTCTTTTCTTTTTTCGAGAAAGGAATCCTTACTTTTCAAAGAAAGTGTGTGTGTGGGGGGTGGGGGGGGGGGGTGGGGGTGACGGCGGAAGTGAAGGATGCCATGGGGGGGGGGGGGGGGGGGGGGGGTACACGATGTGGGCCGCGTGGGGGAGGGAACAAAATGCATTCGAAAATAACCTGCAGATAAAAACCAGCGCTGATAACATAAAGATTAAGTGCAGTGATACATGTAAAAACTGAACCGGTTTATGGCACAGGAGATTCATAAGATTCATGAATGTTCTGGCGGTTTGGGGCCGGGAGTCACCATACAAAATGGAGACACGCGAACGCTAAGCCAACACTTACACACTCCCTAAAATGTCTGGGCCGTGTCGCAGATTTCGGAAGTCACGGGCGTACGGGCGGTGAGGCGGGCGGGGTCACGTTCACCGCCGCCTGCAAAGGTTACGTTTGTACGGCTTCCTCGCTGCACCAGCTCTCCGGCGGAGGTGTTTGACACGCAGCCAGACGCAGAGCGGAGCCAGGGCGGCCATGTTTAAACTGCCTTTAGAGGCCCGCCCACAACCGCCACGAGAGGTCAGACGCCTCGGTGAGTATTGACCCGTTTTATACATTTCTTTTGTGCGGTCGGGATCGGACGGCGGCAAACAGTGGAGGTCGGACAAGGGCGGAATTTCGAGCGGTTCGCAGTACACCTCGTGAAGAGAAGAGAATGATGTACAGGGGTCCGGTCCAGCTCGTGAAGAGAAGAGAATGATGTACAGGGGTCCGGTCCAGCTCGTGAAGAGAAGAGAATGATGTACAGGGGTCCGGTCCAGCTCGTGAAGAGAACAGAATCATGTACAGGGGTCCGGTCCAGCTCGTGAAGAGAACAGAATGATGTACAGGGGTCCGGTCCAGCTCGTGAAGAGAACAGAATCATGTACAGGGGTCCGGTGTTAAACACTATGTGAGGTACTGCGACATACGCGTGCACGTTCGTACACACATTCACTGCGAGGGGGAGGGGGGGGGGACAGTTTCCTGAAAACAGTCTACGGCAGAGAGAAGTGAAAATTCCGCTTCCGTCAAAGCCCGTGCGAGCAGGATCGCCGTTGATTAAAGCTTCGCTTTCCGGCCGTTCTGGCCACGTTTACGGTGCGGTTCGCTGGTTCTGGAAAAAAAAACACGAAGGACCAATCGGGCTCTTCCTCCGGAGCGGCGTAACTCAGCGGCTCGCTCGCTCGTTCGTTCGGCCGGAGAGAGAGAGAGAGCGGGTACCCGGGGGAGTTTGCGGTGAGGTCACACAAACGGCCCCCCCGGCCGCAGTGCTGAGTAAGGCCGCGAGCCCGCCATCGACGTCGCGGTAAAAAAAGAGAGAGCGCACGCAAAAGAAAAAATCGATCCGGAGACCCACGGCAAACCGTGGCGGGGGGGGGGGGGGGGGGGGGGGGGGGGGGGGGGGGGGGACGGACATCGACGAGGGCCAGCGCGACGTCTTTAAAGGAGGAATGGCAAAGCGGATTCTTCTGCGGGGGAGACGCTCGCATCAAAGACTTCTGCCAATTAGCGGTCTTACTTAATACATTTTTTTAAAAAAAAGCCTTATTGAGGTGGAACTGACAACATTATATCGGCAGGCATTTTGACAGTTTTTTTTTCTCTCTCGCTTTTATCGTCTCAATCCTTCTCTTGTAGCCCTGCTGGGGACTTTGATCCGACCACTTCAGTAATTACTAAATTGACCCCGCTGCGAGGGAATAATTAGGCGTGGTAATTAAGGATTAGCGGGGTCAGAGTTGTGCGGCGGGAAAACGGAGAGGGGGAGGGGGGGTGGGGGGGTGGGGTGAAGGTCACCCGTTTCCGCGACGCCTCGAGGGGGAGATCGCGCGGTTTTTTTTTTTTTTTTTTTTTAGCGACGAGGCTTCAATATCGCCGGCCTAATCCGGGCGTGACCACGAACGCCGAGTCGCTCTCTTCGTCTCGCGCGCGGCGGCGGGTCCCGGGCGACGTCGGACGCGGGGAACCGAGGCCGGCGAAACCGCCCGCTCTCGGCCGCCCGCGCTCGCTCGCTCGCTCGCCCTGTCGCGCTTCTCGAAGAGCGCCGCGCGCCACCGCCGTGTTTTTTCCGAACCCCCCCCCGATGGGGACACTGCGCCGTGCGCTGCTCCCGCAGGGCCGGATGAGCCCGCGACTGCCTCCGACGCCGCAACGCGTTAATTGGACCGATGAGTGAGCAATCAGCTCAATTACCCGATTAGGCATTCGGGGAGCGGCGGTTGTCGAGTGCCTCTCTCTCCCCCCCCCCCCCCCCCAACCCCCCCCCCCCCCCTCGCTCGTGAGTTTCGGAAATGACGCTAACCGCCGCGGGGACGGAGGTCTTAGCTGCTGCAGGAAACAGACATGCCTCCAGCGCGTTGGCTGTGGTTCGGCTTGTGTCGCTACGGAGATATACCTAAACCAGGAGTGTCCGACCTTATCCAAAATGGTCGGTGTGGGCGCAAGTTTTTTGCTTTAGCCCATCTAAGACACCTGCTTCTGCTTAACAAGGTCATGATTGAACAACACGATTAGTTAAATAGTCAAATCAGGTGTCGTAGTGCTGGGCTAAAAGCAAAAACCTGCACCCATAAGATAAGATTGGACAACCCCCCGACCCAAACAAATGCACTCAAATGAACGCCCTCCCTCGCTTGAAAGATGAAGACAACACATCAATATGCAAATCATCCACTGGGTGGGGAAAAAAAAAAAAAAAAATGTTATATCTTATATAAAGCTGACGAGAAGGGATAAAAAAAAATGGCTTGGCGTAAACACAGAGTGCTAAAGTGACACTAATACTTTGAATGGAAGGGGAAGGCAGACACAGCCGTCTCTTGTGTGACACTCAGTCCCTCCGGGAGGCTAATCGCCGAGCCGCGCTCACGGCAACACACAGCAGGAACCACGTCCGCCACGGAGGCCTCGGAGCCTGCCGAACGGCCCACGCGACGGAACCTTCTGGAAACCGCCGGAGACCGACGGCGGGGGCGTTTTTGGCGAAGGCGTGCGTCCGGGGGGGGGGGGGGGGGGGGTACTGGGGTACGGGCGTCCCCGGGCGAGTCGCTTTGGCGACGCCTTTAACGTTCTCGCCTCGGTGTGCAGAGACGGCAGTCCATGCATGTCGACCGCAAAAAAAAAAAAAAACTAAAAACTAAAAAAACTCCCCTGCAACAATTAACAGGATCTGACAGCACAGGAGCAGAGACTGTCAGAGTGCGCACAGGCTACTGTACATACTAATGACCAGTCAGCTCTTTCACTGTCTGGTGCCTGGTTCAGGTGCACTTTGCCTTTATTTCAATCTCTTCTGCACTCGTTCTCTTACAGGAGACGATGCAAATAACTAGGGGCTATAAAACACAGAGGTACTCCTCCCCCAATCCCCCAACTGTTCACATATAAGCTTGAACACCTATTTTAACATGATTTTAAAATATATATATATATATCAATATGTTTTAACCAGTTTATTTTTTATTCAGTGTGGGCTTGCATGTGCAGTGTGGGGTGTACAGAATGCTGGAGTACCTTGAGCAGACGGTTCAAAAGATAACGATCATGGAGACCCACCATTCCATTACTTACCTGTCCGCAGCGCTAGGACGTTCGAACGTAAATAACAGTCACAGTGCATTCAGCGCTGAGGTGATGGCGACTGAAAAGGTGCTGAAGGCGACCTTCCTCCTCCCACCTGCAACTACGACCACGGAAACTATTTTACACGGGCGTGTCCGACCCTGAGAGACGTCGGGGAAGAGACTAGCGGCTCTAATAGCACCGGAGACATAACGAGCGTGATGGATGCGTGATGTCACGCCCGTTATCGCCGGGAACCTCCGAACGGTTTCCTGACCCGGCGCGGCGTCGCCTCGCGTTCCCCTTGTCCCCGGCTAACGAGCTAACGAGCTAACGAGCCCGGGCGCTCGCTCTCCGTTTGCAATAATTAAAATTTGACGACCGGGATGCCATTTGGAGAGGCAGCCGAATGGCGGTCGGGCCGGGGCTTCCCTCTCCGAGAGGGCGAGGGAGCTCGCTGTCCAATTAGCACGCCGCTCGAGCTGCTAATGCTTCAAAGGGCGGGTCGCTCGTGGCGTTTTGTGTCCGACGCGCAAAGACGTGAGAGCGCTTTTAATTTGTTCCGAATCTCTTCCCCCCCCCCACCCCCCACCCTTCTTGTTTTACGGCGCGTGCGGAGCGCGGTGTGGGGTGACTCGTGTGGGGAAAGCGGTGTGGGGTGACTTGTGTGGGGAGAGCGGTGTGGGGTGACTCGTGTGGGGAAAGCGGTGTGGGGTGACTTGTGTGGGGAGAGCGGTGTGGGGTGACTCGTGTGGGGAAAGCGGTGTGGGGTGACTCGTGTGGGGAAAGCGGGGCGATTCGCGGGAGCGTTGAGCGGAAGCGAAGCGTTCGGTGAAGCGGGCCCACGGAAGCCCTGCAGAGAAACGGCAGAAAGAGCGGAGTGCAACATGCTGGAGTGTGTGTGTGTGTGTGTGTGTGTGTGAGAGAGAGAGGGAGGGAGAGGGAGAGAGGGAGAGAGAAAGGGAGGGGGGAGAGAGAGAGAGAGAGGAGAGAGGGAGAGAGAGAGAGAGAGGGAGGGAAAGAGGGAAAAAGAGAGAGGAAGGGGGAGAGTGTAAAAAAGAGAGTGAGGGAGAGAGAGGGAGAGAGAGTGAGTGAGAGGGGGAGAGAAAAAGAGAATGAGGGGGAAGGGAGAGAGAGAGGAAAGGGGAGAGAGAGAGGGAGGGTGAGAGTGGAAAAAGAGGGAGGGGGAGAGAGAGAGGGAGAGGGACAGAAAGAGAGGGAGAGAGAGAGGGGGAAAGGGAGAGAGAGCGATAGAGGGGGGAGGGAGAGAGTGGGATTGAGGGGAGAGAGGGGGAGAATGAGAGAGAGAGAGATGGGGGAGAGGGTGGGATTGAGGGGAGAGAGGGAGAGAATGAGAGAGAGAGATGGGGGAGAGGGTGGGATCGAGGGGAGAGAGGGAGAGAATGAGAGAGAGCGGGTAGTATCCGAGCTGTTTGAGGGTGCGGGGGCCTCATTAATCAGACCCCCCATGGTAACATAATGCGGCGTTTCATCCGGAGAACGCCGGCCCTTTCCAGGGCTCCCGTCTCATTCCTGGAAGCCCTTTAAACAGGAGAGGAAGCATCTCCTTCGCCTCGCTTCCAGCTCTCGCCCGGCTGGCAATTACGAACAAGGACGCCGCGGCCCCCCCGCAGCGCAGCCACCAAACAGCCGTGTTTGTGTGGTCGGCTTCCCGGGAAACGGGGGGGGGCGCCTGGCGCCGTCGGCTGGTCCGCGGGCACCGCCGGGGTCAGCTCAAGGTCAATCCCTCCTTCAGCCGAGCGAGCGGTTCCCACAAACTAAAAAAACAAACGATCCAAAGAGAAAACAGGGGGGGAAAAAAACGGTTTGGGCTTCAAGGTAGGGACAAACAAAAACACACACACACACACACACACACACACAGACAGACAGAGACACACAGACACAGACCAACACACACACACACACAGACAGACATAGACACACACACACAGACAGACAGACACAGACACAGACACACACACACACACCCACACAGACAGACAAACACACACACACACACACCCACACAGACAAACACACACAGACAGACACACACACGCGGTGTTGCGGTTTGTGTGATATCGATCTTCGAGTCAAGCGCACTCAGGGCCCCTGCCACTTTCTCACGTCTAATCCTGACGCGATGTGTTCAGCTGGCATTAAGGAACCGGCCCCAAAACGCTGTCGCTTTAATCTAGTGGAGCCGGGTCCTGCATTTTAGCGCTTAGCCACAGGGCCCCCGCAGTCTGGGTGTCAGGACAGGTAAAGGAGGCATCTCGAGCCTCCACACAAAACTCAATTTCCCATAATCCCATTCACTTCCAACGGCAGTTTTTTTTTTTGTTCAGCCTGAATTGTTTCCCGGTGCTGTACCCCAGCGCTGCCTCCGAGATCTGAGGAGTGCGCCAAACTGACAAACCGTGCAAATGCAATTACACCCGTGCGGTGGGCGCCGTCTCTTTCAAGTTGCGGATCTTGAGGGGGGGGGGGGCCTCGCGGCCGTTATCTTTGGACCCTCCGCTGCCAGATCCTGGCTCCGCCCCAACGGGACCCCCGGCTGTGTTTCAAAAGAAAAAAAAAAAAAAAAAAAAAAAAAAAAAAAAGGAAGCGCGAACCCCAAACTTGGAACCTTGGACATTACGTCCTTCATCAAAGCGAAGACCCTGAGGACGTGCCTGTGTGATTCGGTGGATGGAAACCCTGTACGGATTTAATGAGGGCAGCCTGTACCGGGGCTCTCAAATTACAGTTCAGAGGCCCCCACTGATAATCCATGTCATCAGCGCAACTCGAAATTCGGTCGCTCGTGGTCATTTCGGCGCACTTAAAGGGTTTTATGCTCCCTGCTTCCCCCAAGTTAGCTATTAATAATGCAGGTTAGGACTGAAGCCTAGCACTGCCGTGTGGGACTTCATAGTGTTGATACAGCAGGCAGCACCATGGCCATTACTTGCAGGGATCAGAGGTTCTTCTTGCTGATAGCGTCTTGCTGACCGGTTGGTTTCTGGAAGGATTTCAGGGTCTCCAGACGGCTCGCATTAGGCTCTGCAGCTCGGAAGCGTTACCATTTGCTGCAACGAACGGGATGGTGTTAAAGGTGTGCGTGTGTGTGTATGTTTGTGAGCGTGTGAGTGAGCGTGTGTACGTATGCGTCTATGCGTGAGAGTATGTCTGAGACCGTGCATGTCCCCATGTGGAGAATTGTCCCTTCACCAACACTTCAGAGAAAAGCAATCATTTGCTCTTGCGTACAGACGGCCTTGTGCACACTGGGAAATGCTGTTCTACAAGCTCCCCTGTAGTCTCCCTCTCTGCATCGCACCGCTGAAAGCCGGTGCGATTTGTTTATTGTGATTATCGCCATAATTAACTGAGGCTCTGGCTAATGCTGCTCGCATTACGCCGTGTCACCGGTATTAGCTGCGCTCGAGTAACAAACCTGCAAAGTGCTCAAAACAAAAAAACAAAAAAACAAAAACATTTTTCATCGATTCTCGCCCGAGCCGATTCCAGGCTGATCAGTAAAACTAGGCTCCAGCGGGGAAGTGCTGATCCCCAGTGCTGGAAGACTGGAGCAGATATAAGCTGCTGTTTGGGCTGGGTGCTCAGCTAAAAAAGGCCTTTATTTAACCGATAGAGCTTTGTGGGCAGGAGCATGGTTGGAATTACATCCCCTGGGACCTGGGGGGGGGGGGGGGTTGAGAAGACAAGCTCTGCGGCAACAGGCTTTCAGTTGTGGGTTTGACGGTGAAAAACGAGACCAAAATGGAGAAATGGAACACCACAGTTGTGTCATTGGCGTGGTCACACTTACCTGCCCAAATCAGAATTGCAATACTCCACATTGACAGGAATTCTTGAGGCCCAAAGATGACAATCAGCACAACACATTCTGCATCAGGCACAAATTCTGTCTCAGGCACAAAAAAACCTGAACGTGGTAGATGACTATAACAAAACATCCACCATGTGCTGGACGGTAAATAAATGCTGTCGACTGCAATGCATACACCAAGAAAATAAATTTTTTTCAGCACATGATTTTGCAGAAAGTATCTGTGAAATGAATACATATCAGACATATTAAGCCACCGCTTTGGTTGATTTGAAAGCATTTCAGATTCGTAATCATTCCGTGAACCAGCCAGCCCTAGATTATTTTTTTTTGTGTGGTTTTTTTTTGGCGGGCATTTTATCTTAAAGCTTCCTCCCCATGCAACCCATTCAGCAGAGATTCCTATTCAGCCGAGACATCGCTGTTTGTGTCGCACATCCTCAATTATCTCCAGCGTGAGAGATCCTGTTCAGCGTGAGAGATCCTGTGCAGCTGTACCCTTCAAGCAAGCAAGCCTGGAAGTAATTGCAGCCATCTTGCAAGCCGACATGACCTAAATGGCTACACGCGATTAGGCTCACACTCTAAAGCCACATTAATAATATATTTTTTTGGCCTGCAACTGCAGGCAAAGCTAACCGCAGCTAAAGTGTGGCTCAGTGGTCTCCTGATCTTTTTCTACCCATCATGTTACAACAAAAAGTCAATGATTAACTGTGTTATTGCTACAGGGGAAATACCTGTTGTGCCTGAGGATGTTGTGTGTGAAGTGAAAAACACAGGTCCATTGATTGGAGACATTTACGATAGGTGCTGCTTCCATATTTCTGCTGATTGGTTTCCTCCAATTCTTGCTCATTCGGTGATGCTGAAAGATTCACGCATACATGGTAAAATCTGACCAATAAAGCAATAAATAAGTGGGGCTGCTCAATGACACAGTTCAGCTGGAGTGAAAACTGTCGGAGCCAATGGGAACGAGGGCAGCCGTTCAGGAAGGCTTGTAATTGGCCCGTTTGTGGCGGGGGGGGTTGGGTTGGGTTGAGCTGGGGTGGAAGGTTTTTGGCCAAGAGGCCTGCCCCCCTGTCAGCTTCTCCCGGTCGTTCCGGTCGTTCCGTCCGTCTTCCACGCTCCCAAACCGATGGAGGACGCGTGTGGGGGGACGGGCCGACGCCCAGTCCTGGGAAAATAAGAAGAGAACGGCACACCGAAATTACATCTGTTTCACACAAAGAAAACCTCAACCCGGAAACAATATCGGGTTCATTGATGAGATTTTATAAGGCATTTTATACATCACCTCACCAACACACTGCCGCATTGCTGTCTGTTCCGGAACAAACAGCCTTGCTGCTCCTTCTTGTCCTACTCAACGGCGAGATTAAGGACAATCTGTCCACAGTAAAAAAAAAAAGAATAGTGTTTATAACTGGAGAGGGAAAATGGAAAAAAAAGACACAGCACGCTGAACAGCTGAAGGATGCCGAACAGAAAAGACACGCTCCTTTAACACACCTCAGCAGATATCTGACAGGGCCGCAGTAAAAAGCCCTTTTACAATGCGCTGCCGGCCCGTCCGTTAGAAGCACCTCATCGACGCTTTGAATTGACACGGCGATAACTTCAGGGCGACGCTTTCGGCAAACGCGGCATTCCATTGGAAATCAATGCCACGTCCAGCCAGCCTTGCTTAAAAGGGCTGAGAGCAGGGCTCGCTCAAAACATCTTTTTTAAATTTATTTTTTTATTAAAATAATTGATCGCCACGACATGTGTGTGTGTTACAGAACTGGATCCATCCACGCATGTAGCACGTCTTCATTTATGCTCCTGCGGTCTGTTCGGCTGGCCAAAAAAAAACAAAAAAAAAAAAAACAAACAAAATGAATCTATTTTCTCATGAATCCATTCATATCGCAAAGCGTGGCCGGTCTCGTACCATCAGCCACGTCAATATTAATATTTGGATTGAACATTCCTCGCGGCGGAACACTTCTGGAAAGCTCTGGTCAATGCTGAAGCTCGATGACGAGACAGGAGCGACTCCGCCTCTTCGTTACGGTTTGCGTTCGACCTCCGAGGACGCCGCGCCGTGACGCGGAACGCTGGAGGCTCCCGCCGAACGTGGAGATCACGACAAGGAGGCGCGTTAAAAATGAAGACGAACCCGTTTCCTTCTCTACTCAGAACGAGGGAGGAGTACGACTTCGCGCGGTGTGGCCTAACGAGGGGGGGAGCCGGTTAGCGTTATTAGCCGCGCGGCGCCGAACGCGCGCCGTTATCTGACTCGCATCGCGGCGCGGGAGCGAGCGTAATTATGACGGGGATGATTAAGCGCGCGGCGCGGGGCAATTAAACGCAGATAAGCGCTGTTTACCAGTGTCTCTATCTCCCCGATCTGGCTTCGTCTCCGCCGCCGAGCCGCTTTTATTTATTATTTATTTATTTATTTATATATTTATTTTTAAATCGTCCCCTCACGGCTCGGCGGTCGCCACCGTTTCGGCTGAGCGCGGAACCCATTTCCAACGCGTCGGTGCCGTCTGGGGGGGGGTGGGTGGCGATTTGCGATGCGGTACAAAAATGGGTGGAAAAACCCCACATCTCCAGAGTCACCGCCCTGCAGGATTTCTCCCTCTCTCCCTCTCTTTCTCTCTCTCTCTCTCTCTCTCTTTGAAAGGCAAGACGCCACCGCCGCATTAATTTAGCCTCCCAGCGTTAGCAATTAAGTGATCGAGGAGTTCGACGGGAACGGAAACCGGAGGCATCTTTTTAACCCTTCCTGCCGTTTTCTTTCTTTCTTTCTTTCATTTGTTTTTTTTGAGCACACGCTTACATTACTGTACACACTGAAATTGTGATTAACTGCCTGATTAATAGATTTCGCTTCGAGTTCCTGCTATGTCGCCTGGCTATATTTGCTGCTATTGCACAGGGGAAATAATCGTTTACATCTTAACGAGGGGAGCCGCTTGATTATCAGTACGTTCTGCCGTTGTATGGTTTTGTTTTCCTGTTGTATTTTTTCGCATTTTTAGACAGCAGCAAATGGTAATAAATGGTTACTGTATAACGGAGATCAGGGCTGCATTGCAGGAAAACATTCGCAAGGGTAGAATGTGCGCTGCTGAGGTGAAGTATGCACTGTACAGCTCCAGTACTTTTTGTGATCTTATCGTTTTCCGTTCAACGTGATCTCCCACAATGCATTCAGTGAAATACAGCCTATTAATGTTGCACTGCGCGCAGATAGTGCATTATGGATGAAGTGTAATGCAGTTATCAATCCTTTATTAATCATTTATAACTGTAACATTTTCTAAAGACGAGATATGCTTATCCAAAAAGTCCATGCATAATGAACATCTTCTGCATCTTTAAATTGACAGGTACTCCATTCTCTGCAGTGCACGTAATGCAGTTTTCCACTTCTTTCAGTGCTTACAAGGCTTCGGTTTGCAATAACCGTAAATTATAAATAATAATTATATGAGAAAAACCTTTAAATTAGTTTAAGGAGGAAGTGCACTGCAGCCATGCAGGCTGAATAGAGGTTAGGTGCATACATCAACACGCCACTCACATACGCACACCCACACACACACATGCACGCGCGCACACACACAGACAAACGTGCATGCAGGAACACACGCGCACGCACGCACACGCACACACACACACTCACTCACTCACTCACACGTGAACGTGCATGCAGGAACACACACACACGCACGCCCACACACACACACACACTCACTCACTCACATGTGAACGTGCATGCAGGAACACACACACATGCACGCACACACACACACACACACACACACACTCACTCACTCACACGTGAACGTGCATGCAGGAACACACACACACGCACGCACACACACACACACTTACACGTGAACGTGCATGCAGGAACACACACACACACACACACACACACACGTGAACGTGCATGCAGGAACACACACACACACACACACACACACACACACATTCACTCATGTGAACGTGCATGCAGGAACACACACACGCCCGTACGCACACATGCACACACACACCCACACGTGAACGTGCATGCAGGAACACACACACGCCCGTACGCACACACACACACTCACTCACACGTGAACGTGCATGCAGGAACACACACACACACGCGCGCACACACGGCAGACCGCATGCAGCATTATCATCCGCGCGATAATCGGATCGGTCTTCAGACGCGGCCTATTGAGTGAGTTACGAGGAACCCGGGCCCCGTGGGAACTACTCCACATCCATCTGCCTTATGTGCATTGACTCATTAAATATGAATGAAAGTGGTGTGTGTCATAAATGATAAAGTGTGATTTAATCCCAGATGGACAGAACTGAGCCGTATATATCCCCTGTACACACCCCGCGTACGCCAATAAGATATATGTCACTTTAACAAGAAAGCAGTTTGTTAAAGTTTTATGACGACCTTGCAGACTGCGAGAGGGGAAAAAAGCACTTTTTTTATATATGATAATTCAGCTTTTCAGAACAGAACAGGGGTTGCGGTGCATTTAATTTTCTTAATACACTGGAAACCGAAGGGCTCGCTCGTCCTCTCTCTCTCTCTCTCTCTCTCTCCCTCCCTCTCTCTAACTAAGTCTCCAATGAAGGAACCGTTTGGCGCAGAAGATAAATTTGCGGACAGCACTATCATTCCCCCCCCCCCCCGCAACCCTGCGCGTTTCTTGTTCTCTTACCACAGAACCCCCCCCCCCCCCCCCCCCCCCCCCCCCCCCCCCCCCCCCCCCCGCAGCACCACCACAAATTAAACAATTACACTCAGGACGGCCGGCCACCGATTCTAATCAGCTTGATGAAGTCATTCGTTTTGGGGGGGGGGGGGGGGGGGGGGGGGGCTGTTTACGTTCATCAGCGGGATCGGTCCGCGGCCAATCGATGGGTCCTCCTTCCCCGCTCGTTCGGAGTAGCCTCGGCCCGTCCCGTGTGCGCACCCCCCCCCCTCCCTTTTACAGCCCCGAGGCTCACGATCCAAGACCCCCCCCCCCCACCCGCCACCCACCCACCCTGAATAACGAGGGTGATTTAGATATGAAGGACGGTGTGTATAAAATCGCCTGGCCGCCCGTGACTTTATCAGAGCCTCCAAACCAGACGTGATTGAGACAATTCGCCCTCTGTTTCTGTGGCCTAATAACCGCCATGCCTGCCCAATCAGACGTACGGGGGGGGGGGGGGGGGGTGGGGCTGACACACGTCTGCTAGCCCTCCTGAGCACTCTATCCGAGCCCATTCTCAAACCGGTTGGGGGTGGGGGGTGGGGGTGCGGGGGGGGGGGGGGCCTAAACGGCGTTTTAACGGGATGAATTTTCCGGATCGATCCGCCGGCGTAACGGCCGACCTTTTAAGGAGGATCAGATACTCCGCCGCTGAAGGCTGCCGGCGATCGCCCTCTCTCTCTCTCTCGCTCGCCGCTGTTCTCGCCGGGGGAAACGAGGGCCGCGGATAGATTTTTACAAACGCGAAAACATCGGGGGCCGTAAATGCGATCGGCTTCCGGACGCGGGACGGCGAAGCCGGGGGAGGCGCAGTCTGTCCCTGCCGAGAACGAGGACCCCGAGCCGTTTGTCAGGCCGGTAACCATGACGCCACGGCTGGGGCGGGGCGTTTTCCGCCCCACAGAACTTCATAATCAGTCAGATCCTTCAATATGTGTGCTCTCTCGTAGTGTGGTGCATTAGCAAGCCGTTAGCTCCTAACTGTAGCCGTGAGAGCTCTGTGGCAGCAGAACAAGGGGTCTCAAACTCCAGTCCTGGAGGGCTGCAGTCGCCACTGGTTTTTGTGGTTTCCTTCCAAGTCAGCGGTCGGTTTAGGCCTCGGAAACAAGGCGTACAGACTCCTCAGCCCAGTGGCAACCAACGCTGATCCTGGGAGATCTACCGTCCTGTCGGTTTTCACTCCAACCCTAGCAAAGCGCACCTCATTCAACACCTCGAGGTCTTGTTCAGCTGCTAATTAATCGGGTCAGGTGTGCCAAATCGGGGTTGAAACGAAAACCTCCAGGACGGATCTCCAGGAACAGGGCTTGGCCACCACTGCCTCAGCCAATCGATAGCCTTCAATTAAGCAGACGCCGCAGCCCTCCGGGGACTGGGGGAGTTTGAGATCCCTGCTTCAGAGCCAAACGACAGTTGGTGGATAAACTCGGAAAAGCGCGGCGTGGTGCGAAACCAACGCTCAGGGCTTTGTGTGACACACATCTCCAGGTTTTCCCATTAAAAACAAAGACAGACACTGTGACTCAATGTGTCAACTGTTTCTCCCCCTCATTTTATGCGCGCTGCAAAGTCGCCACTGAATAAATGAATGTGCGTACTGAACCAGAGAAAAAACTAGAACTACGAAACAAAAGCGAGACAAAATCTGAGAAGACAAAATCTATCATCGGCGGAGACAGCAAAGAGAATGTTCCGTGTATTATATGGTGCGCAAAGGTAGAGGGAACTTGTTAAGTAAACAAACATATAAATGACCTGACAAGATTGTTTAGGGACTGGAGAAAAGTCGCTTTCTTTCATATCAAACCATGGATGAAGCATATTTCCTCCTGTCCGGTGTTTTAAATCAGCGGCATGACAGACAATTTATTTATTATACGTCAAGCGGCGACGGCTGGCGAAGACAGGACTTCATTCGGCAATTAATGCTGATTTCTTCTGTTTTCTCATTCATTAAGCCCGTTCTGTTTTTTATCGCTGTCTCGGAAGACGCGCAAACAGATTTGCAATTTGACGATAGCGCGAGGCTGACACTCTCATCAGGAATTCATAACCCGGTCGGATTATTGGAAAATATAAATAAACACCGCGTTCAAAAACAATTACTTTTACGGGCGGCCGAGGTTAAAGGCGCTACGTTCGCTTCGCGTTCCTTTGCCACGGAACTTGAACGGACGGAACAAAGGCTTCTTAAAAAGGAACATTTACATTCCAACTGTAGTTCTGCTTGATTTTCTACTTGACGTGCATGGTAATTGGTGCTAGTTTTTTTTGAACAAAAAAAAAAAGTGTTCTCTAACGTTTGTGACGGGCTTATCTTCGGACGCCTTGGAGCCCGCGCGCTTTGAGAGCTTGGAGCGAGCTGAAACTTTTACATTTGCGGGGCGGGTGGGAAGAAGCGATCGTGAAACTGCGAGAGCTTAATCTGAAAAAAAAATGTGCTCCAGAGACAGCGTTGAGCGAGATTACGTCTTCGCGCGACGCGGCAGGTGAGCGTCTCATTCATTTCAATTTGCATGAGCTGGCCTCGGTAAATTCGTTCCCGGAGTCTGAGAACCTGTTAGCCCCTCCTAGCGGAACCGCTGCCCTACACGCGTCACCTTGACGGCAGCCTGCATTTAAACTCTATGGTATCGCTCGCAAACAACGCCAAAGATAATCGCCGTTTGTTAAAATGAATCAAATTGTGAGCATTGTGAGCTTTTTTTCCCCCCCCCCCTCAGTAATAACCGATATTTTTTTTCTTAGCTGCAGGAAGAAGAAGGAAAGAAGAAAACAAACATATAAATTGTTATCGGGGAGGAGCATTAGTTACGTGTATATATATATATAACAACGCAGGCACATGTTGTTCATTCATTGTAGGTGTTTTTTGGTGCCGTTGTGAGAAACGGCTTCTGACACGGCGGCTTCACGGAATGCCTTATTGTGACGAATACGCGGAAGGCTCCGGAACGGAACGCAAAGTTATTTCCCGCCGAGTTAAATTCCCTCTCAAAGACGGAGGCGCCTCGTTGCCGGATGGCGGTTTGCCCGGTGACTGAGGGAACGCCGCGGGAAGATGACAGTCTGCCGAGGTGCGCGATCTCATCGACCCCTCTAAATGGGACTTGCCCTTTTCGACACCGACGCGGTGGCCCCAAGATTTCTGGCGGACGCATTAATCTTGCGCCGCGTTAAAAGGCTGCCGGGAGTCAAAATGGCGCGTTGAAGTGCGCCATTACTTCCTGAGGGACTGCCACGGAGAGGCTGAGCCGCTAACGGCTAATCACACCGCGCACGAACGAAAATTATGGCCCTTTCCCCTCGGACGATATCGGATGTGTGCGATTTACGGCCTATTTGGACGAAAATGAAATGCATTAAAGGAGCACAAATGTTTTCTTGAGGTGGGGGTGGGGGGGGGGAAAGAACACAACTGATTAATTTCTGATTAATTTTGTGTGGCTAATGCAGAAAAACAGGAGCCGGAGGAGAGGAGGACTCGCTCGGGTTCCCTGCTAAGAAT
Source organism: Anguilla japonica (assembly GCA_025169545.1). NCBI lineage: Eukaryota > Metazoa > Chordata > Actinopteri > Anguilliformes > Anguillidae > Anguilla > Anguilla japonica. The sequence goes on along the minus strand of CM045901.1, from coordinate 11,096,534 downwards.
AACCGCCTCCCTTGTTTGTTTGTTTAAATCCGAGGGAACAGCGAGAGTCAGCTGACCTAGATAACACCAGCGAGGCGAGTCATGGGGGGGGGGGGGGGGGGGGGGGGGGGGAAACGAAAACAGCGGAGGAACGAGATAAAAAAACTATTCTCTCGACAAAACATTTCGCTGCGAGCGAGGGGGAACACGCGGGGATGAATATTTAAAGCGGTAAAGGTTCCGGAAAAATCTCTGAGAAAAAAAAAAAAAAAAAGATTGACTCGGAAACTGGGTTTGAGCAGAGGGGAGGGGGGATTCCGGAGCGCTCTCTGACTAAAACATCACAGAAGCGTAACCTTATTAAGCAGACTGAATTAAAAAGCTGATGTTTGGCAAAAAAAAAAAGTATTAAAAAATTACTGAGAGCATACCTGCCTGGTAACACTTTACATCAAGGTTCCATTAACTAACACAAGTTAATGCATTAACTAATATGAACAAGGAATTAACTAATCCATTAACATTTATTCATGTTAACTGAGCCACATTAACAAAGGTGGAATAAGAGCTATTGAGTTGAGCAAGAAGGTTTCTTATGTGTAAATTATGTGATGCAAGTCATGCAAGTGTTACATCAATTTTGATGTCAGGAAATATATTTTTAATTTGTATTTTTTGGTATACGAAACATTACATGTGATAACTGAAAGGGAACAAATCATACTTCAATAACAGTTAGCTAACATGGAAGAGACTGGTACATGATTTGATAAGACGCACAAGTAAACCGTTTGTTCATGTTAAGAAAAGCCTCGGATAATAGATCAGTTCATTCCTTGTTCCGGGCAGTTAATGCATTAACTCGTGTTAGTTAATGGAACCTTCATGCAGAGCGCTACCATGTGCGCTTATTAATAAAGTTTTGACTTTAAAAAAGTCTTCTAAACACTTCTCCCGGGGCTGTCGGCGATTCGGAAATAAGGTCACGCTTTCACCTGGCCAGCTGGTGCGCGTCAGCCTCTCATTTTTTAAAAACCGCCGCGGACGTTATCTCCGCAGTCGTTCGCCGCTTCCGTACCGTCGAATTCATCAACCCCCTCCCCCCCCCGTTATTTATTTACACGTTTGTTTGTTTATCGAGGCGACGACAGGCCCCCCCCCCCCCCCCCCCCCCGGCTTCATTAAAGCTGTCAGCGCGGACCCGATCCGCGAAAGGCGCCTTGTGTGCGCATCCCATAATAACACGCCGCATAGCGACCGCTTCCGAGGAGAGGGGGGAGGGAGGGAGGGAGGGAGATAAGCTCGGCCCCACTTATAGATAAGAGTAAATGGATTAAACTAGAGGGCAGTGTGTCAGTTTTATAAAGAGGGATTGTCTAAGAGTGTCAGGGGCGCGCGGGATTAGGGAGGGCCTGGGCAAAGCATCGTACCGCGCGCGGATAAGACCTGCCAGCGTAAGGGGGGGGGGGGGGAGCAACCACCCGGGGTCGCAGTACCTCGACGCGGCCGGCCCAAATATTTATCGTGCATAATCCGCTCGTGATTTCTGGATATTAAAAACGCTGACCCTCCGGCGAGGCCTCTTCGCGGGAGATGGCGGTCCTGATTCTTCGCCCGCACTCTTATTAAATTGGCTGGGCGCGCTGCCAGAGGGGGTCGGTCCTGGTGCATTGTGGGAAAGGCGCGGCTATGGAAACTGCCGGGGCTATCGCTCGAACGGCTCAGGACCTTCGTCGTGACCTTTGCGCACGTTCGAAAGCGTTTTGGTCAAACCCTTTTTTTTTTTTTGGACCTCGCTCCTTTTCCTACCAGTATCCAGGTAACAGGCACACCTGTGAACAACAGATGAGTGGTGTAGTGGTGGTGCTACCTCGCCCCAGAGTCAACTTCAGGAAGGGGTGGGGGGGGTGGTGGTGGTGTTGATAAATGCAGGAGCGTGGGAGGCAGGGGTGCTGATGGCCTGGGTGAAATATGGCTCATGACAGGACGGGGGAGTCCCGCGGGGAGGAGGGGGGGGGTGGGCGCTGGCTGCTTTTGTGCAGGGCCTCCCAGGGAGGGGAGATTCACGGCCTCCTCCAGCGCCGAGCGGCTGCAGATCTGCTGGCTGCTGGCAGGGTGAGAAGCAGCTGTCAGCTGCGCTGTACATCGTGTGCTCGGGAGGTGATGGGACTGCTCCACAGTTACAGCAGGAGTGCGTTTCCATCTAGGGGAAATCAGAGAACACACACACACACACACACGCACATGCATGCACACACACACACAATCTCTGGAGGCTCTCAAACAAATTCCAGTAGCTGTCTGCACACATAACACACTGATTCACATTGCATGTAACGTTTATTTACTGGGCTATTTCGTATTTTTGTATGTCACTATGAAACTGCTATTTTTTTTCCTAAAGTAAGTGCATCCATGTTGTATTGACTTACCATATTTCACGATTCAGAATTTGCTTATCTCGTTAAGGCACGCTAATAGCAACTTGTCTGTAAGCACTCCTAAAGCCCATTGCTCATAAACCCCTGCTTTTCTGATTTTCTTTCTGCAATGATAGCTCTTCAGCACTTTTTTTTCTAGCTTTCAAAAGTGCTGGATTTGTTGGAATCCCAAACACGGCTTAAATGGGGCACCGGTGCAGAAATTGAATGATTCAGTGAACTTGCCTAATTCAATTTAACAAAAAGCATAATTCCAAGAAAAAAAAACTGTCCTGTTTCCCCAATAGATATTTACTCCAAAAGACACAGTTATAGCAGTTGCCAAACAGACAAGTTCAAAACCAAGTTGGTCAAAATATTCATGTATATGTATGTAAATACCTGCATGCATGCACGCGCACACACACACACACACATGCACACCCACACAAGCACATGCACATGCACACCCACACATGCACACACACAGACATGCAGCCATGGAAACCCAAAGAATTGCTTTCATTTGATGGCAACACGCACACATCTTAACTAGCAGTACCCAATAATGATCGACTTTCAATGTGCAACTCATTTCACCACATAGCCAGGGGGTGGACCAGCATTGACTTCACTTCAGTTCATTAGTGAAGATTTTAAAAAAATTGATTCTAACTATAACATTGCGCCTGAGATTTTCAAAATCCATGAAAAAAAGCCATGAAATTTATTTTAACAAGGATGTTTTAACCGACTTAACTGTCTCCTGATGTGTAGGCTACTAATCACCAGTAGCCTACACATCTCTGATTGATTGACCATCAGTGTAGTCAATGTTCTTCCCCTGTGGTTCATATTGCTAATGCGTGAGCTAACCACGGATAGCCTACCTAGCTCACTGGCAAGCTGATATGCTAGCTACGCATATTCGTTTTGCTGAGAAACATAAATTGAAGATAACTGAACATAATTGTATTTTTAATGTCATACATATAACGTGACTACGTGACAGTACAGTCACGGATGGAAATTAAATTAAACAGAGCCGCTTAACTCTACGGTTTTGGCTCCAAATCGAGAACATGGCCGCGCCCGCCATTGAGCTTCAAAACGTGTTTTAGAGGCCCACGGAGAGTCAATGGGTGACGTCACAGTAGCTTTGTCCATATTTTTTACAGTCTCTGGTTACAGTACAATAAACAGTATCACAACAAGTAGCCTAACCATTCAGGGACAACCGCACACAAACAGCCACTATGAAGCAGCCAATATCAAGGCATCGATGTAAAAATGTTACAAAACTTTACAAGCTTACAAAGTAGTTACAAGCGATGCACAAAATTGCTACACTAGCATTATGTGACTAGCGCTAAGAATACAAACATTACACAATGGCAGCATCAAAACCATCCTCGGTTACACGGGAATGAATCACGAAAGTAGCTCAGATTTACTTACCGAGCGCTGATATTGCTCTCTCGGAAAAGCACACGGAAGTAATTCTAACACGGCTCACAGCCACCACGGATTGAAAGAACACGAGTCCCAGTTCGCAAGTCGAAATGTGAACACGCTAGGTTTGCTAATATTACGAGCACGAACAAACGAACGGCCACGAACATGGAAATGTCACTAATTAACATGCGAAAACACAGCTACCGATTGCATATTCAAAAACAAACTGCAAAGGTAGAAATGTAGCAAATTTCCATACTCACCCAAACACAACCACAAGCTCTCTCGTCCTAGCGTCCTCCGCTTGAGCAAAATCACAGGTGATACTAATCACACTAATTACAACGATAAGCTGAGTCACTATACGTTGACTTCCCCCAGGTCCCAACGAAAATCTAACTAAAACCTAACATAGTCTTCAGTGTAGTTACCGGGCTCGAGGCGGCTTTTAAAGGCAAAACCCGTGAACGCAAATGAGAGACCAATTTAATAGTCACTCACGGCGAACCGGAGCGTACCCCCACCCAGAGTTAACACCAAAAATAAGAAAGGCAAAATAACAACTACCACTACGAAGCCCACACACCAGAGGCTTCTGCCAGTATCTATAATATCCATCATGTAAAACTGTGAAATACTAAAATATAAAACTGAAATATTGAAAAACCAGGAGAAAGTAAACTATCCCTATGATAGACTAAAGCCCACATTTGTTTTAGTAAATACCAGCGAGTAACTGTGTTGCTGCATTTGCCCACATCATCATTTAAGCACACCTGACACCTGAGTTGTCCTTTTAGTCGCCGTCAGAGTTGTCCGTTTAGTCGCCGTCGGGGTTGTCCTTTTAGTCGCCGTCAGAGTTGTCCTTTTAGTCGCCGTCAGAGTTGTCCTTTTAGTCGCCGTCAGAGTTGTCCTTTTAGTCGCCGTCAGAGTTGTCCGTTTAGTCGCCGTCGGGGTTGTCCTTTTAGTCGCCGTCAGAGTTGTCCTTTTAGTCGCCGTCAGAGTTGTCCTTTTAGTCGCCGTCAGAGTTGTCCTTTTAGCCACCGTCGGGGTTGTCCTTTTAGTCGCCGTCAGAGTTGTCCTTTTAGTCACCGTCAGAGTTGTCCTTTTAGCCACCGTCGGGGTTGTCCTTTTAGTCGCCGTCAGAGTTGTCCTTTTAGTCGCCGTCAGAGTTGTCCTTTTAGTCACCGTCAGAGTTGTCCTTTTAGTCGCCGTCAGAGTTGTCCTTTTAGTCGCCGTCAGAGTTGTCCTTTTAGCCACCGTCGGGGTTGTCCTTTTAGTCGCCGTCAGAGTTGTCCTTTTAGTCACCGTCAGAGTTGTCCTTTTAGCCACCGTCGGGGTTGTCCTTTTAGTCGCCGTCAGAGTTGTCCTTTTAGCCACCGTCGGGGTTGTCCTTTTAGTCGCCGTCAGAGTTGTCCTTTTAGTCACCGTCAGAGTTGTCCTTTTAGCCACCGTCAGAGTTGTCCGTTTAGTCGCCGTCAGCTGACCTAGAGGCAGCGCGCGCGCCTCAGACAGCACTTCCTGCGTTTACGAGCCGAAATGGCGGCTGAAGCCGAGGCTCCTGTCATGTGAACACTCGGCCCAATTAGCCGCCTGCCGGCCCACCGGCCTGCTCGAGCCGGAGCACGGCTCTCACCGCTTACAACAACAGGGCAGGGGCTTCAGCGCTCGCCCCGCTGAGCGCTGACAGACACGGGAGAGAGAGAGAGGAAACACCACGACTACAGCAGCGTGCGGGAACAGGAAGTGAGCTAATAAAAGAACCCCAACAGTGTTCCAACAGTGGAACATAACATAACATTGCATAGCATAGCATAGCATAACATAACATAACATAACATAACATAGCGTAAGGTAACATAACGTAACAACATAATGACGAGAACAGGCCCTTCAGCCCAACAATGCTCACCATTTTCCTGACTAAATTGTACCTAGAGCTCTGATTACCTACATACTATCTCAATTCTTTCTGGTGCCTGTACAAATTTACCTTTTGCTAATATCCATTTACGTCCCACTGTTCTACTAACAGAACTCAAGCTGAAGAATCTCTTGTAGCTCATTGTGTTAATCCCCTTTATTCTGGTGGACCTTCAACGGTGTGGCAGTCTCTATGCCAACAGTGCATACACACCTTAATTATCTGTGACTTACATATGAACTAAGATGGGTGCTAATGTATTCTGTTTATTTTTAAAACAGCTGTGCTTTTTCCACGGCGGTGGAGTCTAGTGCAGCGGAGGCTGCTGTGTGATCCTGAAGGCAGGATGTGCTGCAGACAGCACTGAACAAGCCAGAACAAGAGTCTGTTCGCCGTTGCCGTGCTACTGTCTCCCGTCACGACAGAACTACACTGAACCTTTGCTGCTGTCTGCCGTCACGACAGAACTACACTCAGCCTTCGCCGAGACTGATCCGGAACAGACCAGAACTCAACTACGCATGAAACACAGCCCCCCCCCCCCCCCCCCCACCCTCTGAAGTGTGTTCACAGGCAGTTCAGTAGAGAAACCCTTCAAGATGGACTGCGTGTTTCGCAAAACTAAGGGGAAGTCTCAGGAAGTAAACAAAAGGAATCCGCCGTCGGCTGGCGGCTAAAAGCTTCAAGCGAAAAGAACCCGAATCCCCCAGAGCAGCTCACCGCCGGGAGCAAGAGGCGTGGAACTGGCGCGGCATCATGGGAAGAAGGGCGCTCTTGCGCTGTCAATCACTGTCTCGCGGCGAATCGAAAACAAACCAGCGCGCGGAGCGGCGGAAGCATTTTACACGCCAGCGGCAAACCTGACCCCGTCACGGGCTTTAATCTGCGGAAGAGAAAACGCGACGCGAACACACGCGCGTGCGGCGACAGCGCCCGCAAGAATTTACGCCGCTTTACTGAGGCCGCGCATCATCCGTCAACGGGCCAATTACGTGTTGAGTTTCCGCGGTCATCCCCCCCCCCCCCCCCCCCCGAGTGTTAATTTCCTGGTGACGGGCGGTACGCAGAAAGGGAAATCTGATTGGTCAGTTGATGGATTGAACGCAGCCCTAATGCACATTAGAGGACGTTAGAGGACCCGGTCGTTTCTGGTGCCGCCGGTGCGTGCGACGGCGAGCGGGCCGGTTTCTACGGTAGAGCTCTCCGTTCATTCGGCTAATGGACGGGGCGCGGAGGCGCGAGCTCGGGCTGATGTTTAAAAGGTGGCGCGGACGGCGCCTTGTCATTGGCGATTCAGCGGCGACCTTCCGCGGGTGTGACCCCACGGCGGGTCGCCGCACGGACCTGACGGGCGGGATTTCGTGAAGCGATCCTGCTGACCCCTCTTATCGCCACTCTGCTGAATGGCTTCCCGCTCGCAAGCCAGCGGCCAGCTGCGTACAGTCCTGATACACGCAAACGCCATCCACTCTATGGCTTTTATTGACGCGCGCCAGCTTGCCATTGACCTCACAGCCACTTCGCTGATTCCTCATTAGGCCTGAGCTTTTTGTCCTGGTCCTTGGTGGAGCGAGAGGAACGGTGCCCCCCCCTCAGCCGCGACCCGTTATCAAACCTCGCACCCCTGCCAGATCACTTCGCCGGCCAACTTCGCTGTCCTTTCCCCTCAAGGTCCCTCCTTCCTCGATAGCACCTTTTCTACACTGCCCCCTAGTGGTGGGATGAGCTCCACACTGCGGTCAGGACTGGCGGTCGCTGCCCATCCAGAAAAAGAGACCGTCAATTGTGCATCACAAACCTTGTTTCTGTGGTAAATATCAACAGGACTTACTATGCAGCACCACAGCCAGGTGCGCTAAAAAGGTTTGAGTTAATATTTAATGAGATACTTTCAGCTATGACTTCCGTTTGGGAACGCAATGCATTTTAATCTATTGTATGTGACAGGTTTTATTTGCTATACATGTGTTCCATCATTTATTTTGTGCTTTCTGAACTGATTAGAGCCCATTTTAAATCTGTTCTGCTTTTTAAATACTAAATAGAACACGACTGCCCTTTTGTTTCTGCATAGGCAACAGAACAGAATGACTGCCAAACTAAAGGCTTGGTTAGCACAAGTGTAGAGTCTAGTTAGACCTTGGCTTACATGGACCATGCTCTGAGCAGACAAAGGATAATCTCTTACAATAGTGTTTATCCAGACTAACACCAGCACGCACACTTCACACAGAAAGGGGAAATAGCGCACTGCAGCATTAGGAAGTATGATACGTGCTTTAGTCTTGGTCGGGACAACATCAGGACATCATATTTCTTTTATTATTGCAGGGTTTTTTTTTTTCTTCCCTAGCAGACGGTTTCATTATTAAATTATCAGTATTAAACATCTTTTTTCATAATTATCAGAGCTTCACAGGAACAACTGAATCAAAGCGCTGGAAGCACTCCAGCAGCTCAAAGTACAGAAGTGCCGCGTGCCGCCTGGAATTCCCCGCCCCCATTGGACGACGACGCGTTTTTACGATGACTGGAACGGATACCCAGCCCCGGCTGCACCTAACAGACTCTCCGAGCTGTGAGCAGATGTTTCTCAGCTTCCACATCCTTTGCGTTAAAACGTTTTTTCCCTCCCTCTCGTTGAAATCTGCGTCTTCCAAAGGACACGGTAATGTATCGTGTTTGAAGCAGAGAGGCAGGGAAGAAATGCAGGAGCTTAAAATTTCGCGCGGGAAGGAAAGGAGAGTTCTTTTTTACATAAAGAAACAGCCTCGGTTCAACCTTTGGGCCTTCACACTCAGGTTCCGGCTAATTCTATTTAAATATTTTGTTCCAAATAGATTTTTTTCCATTTCTTTCTTTGGTACAACGTTTTAACAGGTTCTATTTCTTGATGTTTACAGCAACATAAAAAAAAGAAAAAGAAAACTGGCACCTAACGTTTTGCTGTTTGCCACTCTCCCCCTGATCTCTCATATTAAGCTGGTTAAACAGCAGAGCAGTGCTCGGGCCTGGCTATTTTTAGTAGCTCCTTGTGTGCGTCATTTGGAAGAAAGTAGTTCAGAGTAATTGTTGAATTTGTCTCTCTGAACATTTGGGTGGTGGGGGGGGGGAGGCTCAACTCCAAAGCAGAAAAAAGGAAGCTGCTAGACTTATTCGACAACAAGGAGCTATCGGGAGATATGCGCTCGCACACAAAGAGGGAATCAATCGAGAATTAAAGAGCTGGCCTTCATTCTAAAAGGAACTGCTTCCACACCAAAGGAAGCAAAACTATTTTTGGCACTGCAGTGTTTTCAAGGCAATGATGAAATTAAGTAACCTTCAGCTTCACCACGTGGTGAAATGTCCGTTTAAGACCAACATGTAAAAATTTAAAAATTATTTAAATAAAGTATAAAAATGAACATTGCTGCTGCCTTTTTCTTTCACAAGTCCGTTGTAGGCGTTCGTTTATTTTAATTTTAAATTCATTTAGGGGTACATTTACATATTTATGTGTTTTCCTGCAGCTCTTAGTGAAGTACGAATTATGCATTGCTGCTCACAGCTTTTCTTGGGTGTCGGTTGTCAGAGTCGATTTCAGTGGAGGGAGAGATATAAAGAGTGAGAAAGAGAGGAAAATAATATGCTTGTCACGTCGGGGCGAGAGAGAGAGGGGGAGAGAGATAGAGAGAGAGATAGAGGGAGAGAGACAGAGTGTGTGGAGGAGAGAGGGAGACATTTATCCAGTGCACGACCGAATAGGCTTCTAAAAAAATTAAAATGGACTCCATTCCAAATGGACTACAAATCATATCCAGGGAAGGGCAGCATGTGGCCATTTGCTGTCATAATCAATAAGGTACAGTAACAATGTGGAAGCGTATAAACAATCCCATAAACCCGATTACTGCACGATAAATAAAAAATGCTTCATTAGAGGGGCTGTGCAAGAGTTTTAAAACCATTACCATGGTTACAATTTCAGATAACTTAATCTGATTGGGCGAGCAGGGCTTTTGCCATTTCCTGTCACCGTCACATTGCAAACGATGCAACAAATGCATTCTTGTGGGCTTATATGACAGTGCTTTGGACAGGTGGCATTACACAGGAATGGACTGACAGGTGGCATTCCCTACTACTGCTCTAGCTGCTTTAAGGAAGTTTCCCATACCCATGCAAGGCACAAAAGAGGAATTTTACAGCACAAGAATGCGCTTAAAAAATAAGAATGACTAGGCAATCATTTGGATTTGTCAATCCCCATTGCTACTTTTAGTATTTCCACTTAGAGATATTTTATAATGTACTTTTCACTGCTATGCGGAACAGTAAACCTGCTATTATTATGCAATATTTCATAGACAAGATGGGTAACACCATCAATCTTAATTCCATCGAGAATCAATTTTCATATTAAAAAAAACACATCACATCTCACACCGCATGACAAATGACGTAAGGACAGGATAAAATCAGACGATGTAGTCACGTTTTACACAAGCCATATTGTCCAAAAGCCTTCATAAAACACAGATAACATCTTATTTCTATATTTTCGAGCGTCTATGTGATTCATTACAACAGAAAAAATTCAGTCTAGCATGAAATATGACACCATTATCAAATGTAATGTGACCTGACTTGAGGTCAACCCTTGACTACATTTCCTGCACAAAAACCTAAGATACATAAAGAAGTCATTTTGTAATTTGAAATGTGCTTTATGAAGGCTTCAGAATATATGGTTTCTGTAAAGTTTGACAATGGATGCTTTGAAAACCCCTTTCTGTATAGTAATGCGCTTTATACTATAAATGGTCAATAGCACTTGATAAGTGCGTTATAAAGGATGAATAGAGTCTAATGTTATTAACTGAACAGGAATGCTTTATGAATGCATGTATGATTAAGCAGGGTGCCTGCAACAAAGTGCCACTGCATAATGTCTGCCATTATGTATAATTACGGAAAAATGAGGTTAATCTTTGCATTACACGGCTGTTATAAATACTCATTAAATCTTATTAAAGACAGCATTACAAAGCATTAAGAGGACTCAAAACGCAAATGTTTAACATGCAGTCCTTTGTCCTGTTAGAAATGCAAGAGCTGCTTTTACGCACATTTCTTTATACGCGCTTACCTTAATGCATATAATACAACGGATTTCCTAATTACACCGCAGGACTGAAGGGTGATGAAAAGTGCTTATTAGTGGCTTATCTTGGATTTTTCTTTGTTCGGAAACGAGCGGCGCGTTGCGGGTGCGGCGCGGAACATTCTAGAATCGCGGGGCGGCTGGGCGAAGCCGTGCGAGGGCGGTCCTTAAACGCCGCGTTCAAATCAAGCGCGAGAGAAACGGCGCGAGGCGCCATTTGCATACCGCCGCGGTCCCCGGTGGCTATGTGTGCAAACAACACACACAAAAAAAAAATTTGAACCCGAGCGGAAGCCGTCAAAGAATCCCGCCGTGCCGCGGCGAAATGTCATCCATCAGCGGGGGCCGCTCCCCGCATAATACCGGCCAGCTCCAAGCGCTCGGGGAGAAGACCCCGGGGGGGACTCGGAGAGCGTTGGACGCGCACCAGCCACACCCCCCCCCCCCCCGCGAATGCCAGGCACAATTTCATTGCGCCGCTCCGCACACAGAGCGCGCGTGAGTAATCATTTGCTTATGAAAACGCTTTTTTTTTTTTTTTTTTTCTTTTTTTTCCCCCGAGAGTAAACAATGAGCCCTGAACACGGACATTTCGGAAATTGACACTCGAGGGATTCTGGGCCTGGCGGTCACGTGATCCCAAACTGATCTCTGACGATCTACTTAGGCCAGAATCCCCACCTTCGAATGACCGCACTGGCAAAGCCGCACACGTCCCTTAGGTGATCTGATCGACTCCCCTCGATTAAAAACAGCCCTCGGCTTATTTATACGGCGACAGCAGTGTACGCCTGCTTGATCGCGTTCCAGTTTGGCTGCCTTGGGTCTGCGCGTTCGTGGGCAGAGGTAATTATATTTGTCCCATACAGTCGCTATTATGTTTACGTGAGATTTATCCGCTTTAAAAAACCCTCCTTGAAACGGTGAATTGCAGGCGATGATTATCTCATGATGCGTTATGCGCTTTTTATTGCGCAGAAATCATCTTTATGTGTTTTAAAAAATAAAAAAAAAATTGGCACCGTACAGTAGAGGAATCAGGCAGGTATTCTTGATACGTCTCAATTAAATATAAATGCCAGCTCGCTGCCATTTCCCACAATGGATTCAGAAATTGGATTTCTCCTCCTGAGACCAGCAGAAAAGGGTTTAAGCACTGCAATTTTTTGACTCTATACAAGTGTCATGGAGGACAAAAACACGTTCCAGTGAAGACATTTTTTAGAAATATTATTTATTTTATTTTAACTGAATGTCCCCTGTTAGGTGTAGGTTTTCAGCATAAGTCAAAGGTACAGTTTTTGAGATTAAGACCGGGGACGAAAAATGAATTTGGAGGATATATGGTGAAAGGTACATGTACGCCTTAACACTTCACTGACTCAAAACAAGCCGCACGACTGAAATGCATAAATCATGTAGGACCCCAGCTCATGGAATGGCGCTCATAATGGAGTGTCTCTGGCCATGGGGGACTCATATAAAACTCTGCAGGAGCTGATTATAACACTGAACAAATTACTGTGTACGTTGCAAGTCATCCATTGTTCTTATGTTAGATCTCAAACACCACTGTAAAAAAATAAATAAATAAAAATAAAGATACAAAAATCAATACCCCCCCCCCGCAGTTTATTTGTCGGCGAGTTCTCTATCTCTCTGCAGATTTGACGCGCTGCATTATGAATCCCCACACACACACACACACACACACACACACACTGTGTAAACATGCCGAAGGAGAATGCGCCGCCCGGTAGCGATCTTGTTGACGGAATTCATCCCCGGCCCGCTGAGGACGGCTTTTTCAGCGAAGAGTAAACACTTTTCATCCTCTTTCAGCTAATCCTCCGGGGGGGGAGGAGCGTCTTTTCTTTTGTCGTCGTGAGCGATTTCCTTTTTTCTTTTTTCCCGGATGCAGAGCGAGCGAGGGAACGAGGTGAGAGGGGCCGGGTCAGCCGGAGCGGCGAGGCGCGTCGTCGTTTACGAGAAAGCGTCTTCCTCGGCCGAGGCCGAGCTGGAACGGGCCAGCGCCGCGAAACTCTCGCCGCTCGGCCGGAACCCGCAGAGCTGAGGGGGGGAACCGGGTGCGCCCCCTTGGGCGTCAACCCCCCGGCTGTGACCAATCCCGTTCCTAGAGGTCGGCCATCTTGCAGGGTTTTCATTTCGTCCCTAACTTGGCACGCCCACTCTACCGATCAGCAGCTCAGCGAGGTCTCTCTATCTGCTGAACGAGGTGAGCTTTGTTAGCGCTGGCGTGAAAACCGGCAGGAACGCAGAACTCCAGGAACAGGGTTGGTGGTTACCGCTGATCTAACCCGTTAGCGATTCGGGTAGAAAACTGAAGGTGACAAGTTGCGTGAAAACACACTTTCCATCTTCTTCTGTCGTCGTGCTTCTCGAGAATGAAAGAAAAGAAATAAAAAAAACATCCCCGCGTTGAGCCCGTTCACAGCCTCAGATCAGAAGCGTGATTTACGCAGAGCTGGCGTTTATGCTCTTAATAACCGCTCAGTGAGTACAGCCCCTCCACACTCCTCTTTTATGCAGCCTACTTCTCTGCATAGCGCTGAATTTCACCGTTTCGCTCTTATAAAGGAGTACGGATATAGCCGTGTCATAAGTCAGAGGAGCGGAGAGGTGCATCAGACACAAAACTGAAAACTGAACAGAAAAAAAAAAAAAAACTGAACGTTGACGCAGAAACTTTTGCCGTTTACAAATTCCAACATCCATTTCCGTTCAGAAAATCATCGGAAGCTGCAACACCATCGGTGACTTCAGTGTGTGATGTACAGTCGGAATTCAGACGCGGCATCAACGCTGTGGTTTGCGTGCGGGAAATTCTCATTTCAAAAATGACTGATGAGACGTTTAACTGTACGGCAGTGGAACTACTGTACTTCCTTAAATGAAATGAGAGCTTAAAAGGAAGCCCGGCTTTCTTCGCTGGTTCAGCATTAACAAAACAAGCACGTACTGCACAGATAGGCCTCTGTAATCTCGAGGCATACTCGCTTGTTCCATTCATCTGAATGCATTAATTTGAGCACCGGCTTCTGAGTGCTCAGCCCATTCTAAGCATATACCACCTTTAAGAAATATACTGAGACAGATGCCATTCTAACATGGGCTGCCCTGTATCTCATAACCTGGTACGCATTCTCAATATTTGGGGGAGGGGGCCGGGAGGCAGCCTGGCCCAAGCCTAAGGCGGCCATGTTCTTTTAGTGGGGACACCGCGTAGAGCAAGGTCAAAGATCATTTGCACAACTCTGCTGCTCTCGAAATTAATTTTAAATTCATATCATTCTCAGCCCCCAGCGTTTGCATTTTAATTCACTCTGGATAAGACTGTCTGCCAAATGCCGAAAAATGAAATAATAAAGTTCAGCGCTGAAAGGTTTATTAATCATTTTGAATTTGTTTTCCCCCCCAACACCCACCTCAGGCACCATACACAGTTTTGATCAAACAAACAACAAAAAAGCCAGTATCATATAAGCGTAGACGCATATTAATATCAATCATGTACGGGCCATCTGTCTTTAGGGTTTTGTTTACCACAAATAACTACACAAAGAACGGCTAAATAATAAATGCCCTTTCAATGTGTCTTGATCAAAACGTAATGTAATTATGCGGTAGAAACTTTGATGTACAAATCAGGCCTTAGATGAGGAAAGTGTTTCGTACAGGGGATTTTTTTTCAATGACATACAAATAATTAGAGAAAAGGATGATCAAAAACATATATTCACAGATATTTGGTGTAACATATTTTACCCAGTGAGCACACATAGTACAATGTGCACACACGCACGCACCCACACAGACAAACACAGAAATGTTTGCCACATTTGTAACCAATTCCATATTTGTTTTTGAAGAAGCCATACAATGTTAAGATTCCTCACATCGTGTTCGAGCGAAAGGGGATCCGCAAAGAAATATTTGCTTTGTCTGTTGTGTCTGGGATTACAGGCCCATAGCTGTGTTTGTACTGCGTCCAAAGTCAGCTCTGGACCGTGCCCGCTTTGGAGGGTGAACACGACAATCCTGGCACATTTCCCAGGGTGGAATGTAGACAGAGCAGGAGGAGGGAAAGGGAGGGAGAGAGAGAGAGAGAGAGGGGGGGGAGAGAGAGAGAGAGAGCGAGAAGCGAGAGAAAGAGGGGGGAGAAAGGGAGAGAGAGGGGGTGAGGGAGAGAGTGTTTCAGCAGTTTGAAATGAGGATTTCCTAATTCAGTTTGTGCGCCGTGATGCCAGGTTGGCTGAGCCAGGAGAAGGAGTCCCCCCTCCAGTGTCTGTGTCAATGCTGACCAGTGTTTCAGCTACCAGGGAGGCCTCCAGCACCAAGGACAGCGTCCGCCCCACTAGTGCTGCAGCTACCAGGGAGGCCTCCAGCACCACGGACAGCATCAGCCCCACTAGTGCTACAGCTACCAGGGAGGCCTCCAGGCCAGCCAGCCCCACTAGTGCTGCAGCTACCAGGGAGGCCTCCAGCACCACGGACAGCGTCAGCCCCACTCGTGCTACAGCTACCAGGGAGGCCTCCAGCACCACGGACAGCGTCAGCCCCACTCATGCTACAGCTACCAGGGAGGCCTCCAGCACCACGGACAGCGTCAGCCCCACTCATGCTACAGCTACCAGGGAGGCCTCCAGCACCACGGACAGCGTCAGCCCCACTCATGCTACAGCTACCAGGGAGGCCTCCAGCACCACGGACAGCGTCAGCCCGCACAGGCAGGCAGGCAGGCAGGCAGGCAGGCTGGCAGCTGCGGCTAATGGCCAATCACGCGGCTGCCACCCGTTGCCTAGTGAAGGGCCGAGATAAGGGGCAGAGAGAGAGGGAGCTCACACGGCTGCTGCCTGAGGTTGAGATGCTCTACGAGGCCGAGATGTTCGCCAACTCAGAGCAGAAATGAAGCTCTGCAGGAGAGAGGGATGCAGTGCTGTTAATAAGTCCATCAATCACTGCGCTACAAAAGGAGACAGCCTGAATGATTTTGTATCTGATTGTGCGTTTGTCTCAATCAAATTTGATAAAAATCTCATTTGTATTTCCCTCAGTAAAGGACCAAAAGTTATAGTATGCCAGTGCAGGACAGAAAATATTGTCGGAGGTGAAGATAAACCTTAATTAAATAACTATTCCACACTGTGCTTGGCAGCTAATGTGTCCTAATGCTTTCCCCATTTACTTATGCATTTAATTGCATTTAATTTTAATGTCAGAAGAAGCAACAAATGGTTTTGAGTGACGTACAGCCTGAGATAATAAAATTAACATTGTGCGGATTCTTCATTATGACACAATGACCCTTCATGATGCCGCACACTCATTTGCATATTTTGCTGACCTTCCCCAGTGCGTGTAAAAAAGCACCGCCAAAGCAGCTAAAAGCTTCTGCAAATGGACACTTCTGGAGCTGCTGGATGCCTTTCTGTATGTTAATCCCTGAAGTTTAGGAAGACCCGGCAACAGGTGATTTGAAACAGCGTTCAAGTGGAAAATGAAAACATTTCGTTAAACACGCAAACTTGCAAACTAATTACCACGCTCTGGTAGACATGCGGAATTGGATACTCTGAGAGTCCAATGCAGATATAGGCACCGTGCGAAATTCAAATAAAATAATAACCTAATTTGACAGAAACAAAGACCGGTGAAAGAAATAGGAATTGCATTACATTTCATTCTCTTATCACCTAGTGGATACAATATTATGTTCTTTAATAACCTTCAAGCGAGAGAATGTCCTCCCATCTCTCCGCTTTCACTTCAGCTCCAATCCCATGATGCTTAGCTGTCTGTAATTGGCACTTATGCCTCTTAATTTTCATTTTCGGCTCTCGCAGCGCGGCGTGATAGAAAAAGGCTCCTGCGTCAGTTCAGGCGCAGTTTTGCTAAGGATGCGAAAAGTCTCCCAAAAAGGGTTTTCCCTGCAACTGTTGCCGAGTAAAAAAGAAAACAAAAACGGTTTTGGGTTTGGCTCTCGCAAAAAACTCGCCACCAAAACCATCCCCAGATTTAACTGGCTAAATAAACGCTCTCTCCCTCTCCACCTTCGCTAATGTGTGGTGAGCTTTGAGTCGCATGTCAAGGTCATTTGGAACAACTACAAAACACAGGTTTGATAAGGTACAATACTCATTATGTACAGTTATTCATAGCCAAGAACACAAAGTCCAGCTCACAGTGAAGTCAAACTACAAACACGACGCTTGGAACCCGTTTGGGGGAGAAAAGAAACATGCTCAGCCTTCCATTCCAGCCTATTTTTAGCTCTCTTTAAACTGCTGCATTTACTGTCGTGGGGGAAAAGAAATGAGCCCGTGCTGGTGATTTATCCCCTCCCAACGGACGGCCGGCTCCTTTGGCTCTCGCTCGGAATTTCCCGTCACATTCCGCTCATCCCCGCGAGCGCCCGGCTGCTCTTAATCCCGCGCTGCGCAGATCCGCCTGCGCTCCCGCGGCTTGTCCAATAAACATTCATGAGCGCGTCTGTGTCTGCGCTGAACCAAAGGCGCCCGGGCTTCCCGCGCGCGGGAAACGCCAGCGTGACGTCGCGAAGAGACGCTGTGCTGCTGGGAACGTCGTTACGGTGACCGCCGCGGCCAGGGGAGCGGACTGGAGCTCTCCCGCCTTCGAGTCCTCGCCTCCTTCCGCGTGTCTAAAGGAAACCCCCCGCACTTCTCCTCACTGCCAGAGGGGGCGCTAATTAGCCCATTCCCTCATACCCAATAACACCCCTTATCATTGCGTTTCATGCCCAGACCCATTCACCCCCCCACCCAAAAACCAACAAAGGCGTGTCACGAGGGCCAATCAGCTACCGCAAAAGGCGCGGAACATTCCGTTAGCCGTCCGCATCCGTCGTCGCTATCGTGTTCGGTGTAAATAAATATAAAAAGAGACCGAACTGGCACGGCGCAGTGCAGCTGGGTGAAACCACCGCGGGTAAAGGAACGCCCCGGCGAGACGGCGTTTGACAAAGAGGCGCCGGCGCCGCGTTTCGGGGAACGCGCTCGCCCTCCGTATTTTCCAAACTGCTAGACTGTCTGCGCCCCAAGGATAGAGACATAAGTCAGCCGTCGCCCCGGCTGTCCGGGAGAATAAATCCTCCAGGGGAAAAGAAGAAAAAAAAAAAGGAAAGAAAAAGAAAGAAAGAAAGAAAAAAAGAGTGGAAGCCAGAGCCGGTTGCGAGTGAAGACCAGGTGGGGCCCGTCTCTGGGTAGAGGGCCCCGGCTGGCCCCGCGTCTCCTCGCCCCCATGCCATGTGACTGACGGCGGTGGAGGGAGGGGCCGAGCGGATGACGGAGCGCTGCTCCCGTACACCCCCGAATTTACGCCCGTATAAATCCCCGCCGGCCGGGGGCCGACCGGAAGGTTTTACGAGCCCGCCGGGCCGTTTGTGGGCCCACCTGTCTGACGGGACAGCCCCCAATCCCCCCCAATACCCCATCAGCCCCAGCCCCCCCAGTCCACAGCGCCTGATAGATCTCCCCGAAAAAAAAAGCCTGATCGACTACAGTACATACTCACACCAAATGCTACCGTCTTGCCGAAGCTACGCCGGTGCCCGCTCAGGTGTTCTGGAATGTTCTTCAGGAGTGCTGAGGAGGTACAGAAAGGCACTGAGAGCACTGTTCTGATCGTTATATTGATGGTGAGAAATACGCTGCTGCAGTCAGGCATGCCACAGCAGTAAGGTACAGAACCCTTTGCAAGGGCAGCAGTGCGGAAGAGGAGATTACACAACACATTCCCCACATGCACACACACACACCCCTCACACATACACACACAAACACACACACCCCTCACACATACGCACACACACCGAATTGATTTCAACTAGTATTCGTCTGCAGGCTCACAGCTCACAGTTCAATGCTGTCATCTGAACAAAAATGGAAGAAAATCGCCTTAATGTGAGGAAAGAAAATACACGTGTGTTTGCAAGGCGACCTTGCGGGCAGACGTAGAAAGAGTCAATGGGGTGAGGTCACCTGACCCGCTCGTGTTTTCTCCACGTTTGAGCGACCCCTCCCGCCCTGCTGGGGTCTCTCCTGCAGTGTGAAATCAAATGTGTACATTAGTGAGGCCCTGTGGAGCAGGGGTGACACACGGTTTTCAGAGAGCGAATCACATTGGCGCTAACACGGCTAGCCTGGCTTCGGCTCCTGTTTCACACGGAGAGGAGGAGAGGAGCACGGCGAACGCCGCCAACACCCCGAGCCCTGCGCTGTCTAGAGGACTGCGACGCGGGTTATATTCCCACAATGCTGGGTTCACGCCGTGACTGTTTGGAGCTTGGGAGTTTCAAGCAGAGGCTGCCTTTGCTTGGGTATGCTTTTATGTCTCCATTCTGCATTTCACAAAAATCACATAAAAATAAGTTTTCATATTTCATCACCTTCGGTTTCTGTTTTTTTTTTGTATGCCGCTGCAAACATTTTCATCATATAACACAGTGATGCCTGAGATCACTTGGCTGGCACACAGACTGCAGCACCAGAGACCTCACCTCTCAGCTGCCACGACCTCACGCAGAACCCCTTGCCCGGTTGCCTGGCAACCTCGACGCACAGCCGTTCCGATTGGGCCGCCGACGGCCGAGCCGGCGGGAAACGGCTGTCTCGCGCCCTCTCGCACGCGGCCCTCGCGCCGCTCCCCCGTGGAGTCGCGTCCCGTACGGAACGGCCCGTCGCGTTAGACCCCCCCTCACACACGAGGGCCAACTTCGTGAGCGTCGCCGTTAGCCGCCCGCGAACCGCACCGCGCCCCTCAATCAGGAGGAACTTTGAAGCAGGGACGTCCCACCGTGGGGGGGGGGGGGGGGGGGGGAGTTTAAGGTGCAACGGCACCGCGGAATCTGACGCAACCGGTACCGGTTCCCGGGAGGAGCTCGTTTTTTTGTTTTTTTTTTTAAAATCAGAAAACGCGCCGGTGCGTTTCCTGTCGGGCGCCCGAGGCGAGGAGTCGGGCGGAGCTGTCGTCATCCCCCCCCCCCCCCCCCCCCCCCCCCCCCCCCCCCCCCCCCCCCCCCCCCCCCCCCCCCCCCCGCCGGAGCGGGCGAGCTGTCAGGTGGAATCGCACGGCACTGTCAGTCAAACTTCCCCGCACGGGCTTCCTGGAACAAACTCTCCACGCTCTCAGGAGGCCCGGGTTTAAGGTTCAGCTCCTTTTTTTAGTCCGGAGTCTCAGCGCTCTTTTATTTAAAGTCAATCATTTCCCTTCTTCTCCTGTCGAAGAATTTATACAGGGAAAACAAAAAAGAGAAAAAGATAAATCATAAATGTTGCTTTTCTATTCCAATAGTAAATGCATGCTGCAGACAATCAATTAGCTATAATTAGAAAATGCATTGCGTGTACGGCTGTAGGCTGAAATTGGCAAGGTTGCTCGGGGTTGTTTTCTTCTTGGGGCTGGGAGACGAGGGTCTCGTCGAAGACTTATATTGTTATTGATTTTCACACCTCAAACTGCAGCTCCGTGACATTTGGAGGTTCTGTGTGTCCGTGCTTGTGTGTGTGTGTGTGTGTGTGTGTGTGTGTGAGAGTGATTCCCATTTTATTTCCTGTATTCTACTACACTGAAGCCTTTTTTCAAATGCCAACCATGATCCTTTCTGCCTGAGAGTTTTTGATGATGAATGAAATCCAGACATTTCTATATATATATATATATATATATATATATATATATAATATATATAAACCAGGATATAATGGTGCTTGGGTTGTTTATTTATGCATTATTTGTTACCACATATGCTCAGTAAGACGGCGGGATGTACACAATAAAATTTCCTCTCTGAGGTTCGAGGCGTGTGGAGATCTCATAACGGATAAACACCCATATAAATGCAGTGGTACGCAGCGGCTTCAAATGGAAAAAATATACACTTGATTTCATTCTGGAGCGGAACGCTTGCAGCCGGGGAAGCAGGGCGCGCCAGCCCCACTCCGTGTAATAATATCTCAGTGTGACGTTTAAGCATACTGCTCTCCCAGCATAGCCTGGACCAGATAGGATTCAACTGGACCGCCTGTCCATTTCTCAGCTCCACAGTAGCAGGAGTGAATAGCGCTACTGCTGCAAACGTAGAAGCTGAGGAACAGATTTGGTCGGATGTACCAAAAGTATCCGTGTGTCCGAATGGCACGTGCATCTTGTACGTTAATGTTAAATGTATATTTATTTTGGCAAATGCCTCTTGCAAACTACAGCAGCGATATCCGCAATGTCAACGAGGGTGGCTCCCTCTGACGCACGTTATTTTTTTAAATTTTTAAATCCCACGGCTGCTTATCATTCAGCTGTGCAGTCAATCAGTGTTGCATGGATACCCAGATCTCCACGGCGACAAAATGCCGAGCTCCCACAGCCAGCCTCCCACTCTCTCCGGAGAGACAGAGAGAGAGAGAGAGAGAGAGAAAGAGGGACAGAGAGAGAGAGAGAGAGACAGAGAGAGAGAGAGAGAGAGAGAGAGAGAAAGAGGGACAGAGAGAGAGAGAGAGAGACAGACAGAGAGAGAGACAGAGACAGACAGAGAGACAGACAGAGAGAGAGAGAGAGAGAGAGACAGACAGAGAGAGAGAGGGGTCTGTGTGCGGTGTGATGTGCTCCACTCTAAATGAGGAGCCCGGGCGCATCTACCACGGCGCAGAGATCTGAAGCCCCGCGTTTAAAACATGCGCCGAGTCAAAACCGAAGATGTACCGCCTTCGTTTCTCCCAGAGCTGGCCTGGGAGAAATGATATGGAGCCTGTTACAGAGTGTGTGTGTGTGTGTGCATCTGTGTGTTCGTGTGTGTGTGTGTGTGTGCATGTGCGTGTGCATAAATCTGAAATTGAGCTAACCACAAAACACCCGGGGGGGGGGGGGGGGGGGGGGGGGGGCAGAACACTGCCGCTCGGGGGCTCTCCTAACATAGCTGCAGGAGCAGAAACAGAAAGAACACGGTGGAGACCGACGCCGTTTGATATTTAAATCACCTTATTAGACAGTTCTGCTCCAAAAAAAAAAAAAAAAAAATCCCAGGCAGAGAGGAAAAAAACCCGATGTGCTTCCTGTTTCCTTCTGTGTCTTTATTTACTTATTTTCTTGCGGCCCTTGAATAACTTCCCTGAATGTGTTTCGATGAGTTATTTTTTTTTATTTGGGGAGAGGGGGCGGTGTGTAAAGAGCAGGCCTGAGGGATGTGATGGAATGCTCAGTAGGCTGCTGCAGCAGAAGTGGTGCTTACTGTACGCTCCATCTGCGGTACGGCGTGGGGGGGGGGGGGGGGGGGGGGGGGGGGGGGGGGGGTGGCGGGGGAGCTGTGAAGTCCATAACGCAGAAATCTCATCTGGGGTTGAGGCGCCTCGTCCCAGCAGGGGTCTTTGGAGATTAGATAGGAGCGCGCGGGGGGGGGGGGGGGGGGGGGGGGGGGGAAGGGGGGGGGGTTAGGGCGCGTGGAGGAGGAGGAGGGGGGGGGGGGGGGGGGGGGGGGGGCACACTCCCAGCCTCTGCAGAGCGAGGGAACGCCGCGCGAGCCTCTCATTCGTATTCCGCCCGCCGCGCCCCGCGCTCCCGCCCCAATCTTCCCACAAGCGTCCCTGTCAAACCGCTCATCCCTCGCAGGATTGGGGAGGATGGGGCGGGGGGAAGGGGGGCGGGGAGGGTTTCGGAGGGATAGAAAAGCGGCGGTTTTTATTTAACGCCGCGGTCTCGCTGATTGAAAATAAAAAAGACCGTGGCGGGGGAGAAAACGCCACGGCCGCCATTCGGCTTCAACAAGCAGCCGCCGCCGCCGCTCCGCCAAGGAGGATTTGGAGAACGGCGGCGAAGCCGATCCCCCCCCCCCTCCCCGTGGCAGGTAGTGGCGACGCTCCCCCGGCCGCCTCTGTTTTCCCTCCCCTAAACAAAATGGCAGGCGTAATCGCAAAGAGGCCGCTTCAAATAAGGAGGGTTTTTAGAGGGGGTCTCGTCGGGGACCTCAGGGGGGGGCCGAATCGAATGATTATGGCGGCGAGCGCGCCCGTCGATTCGTTGGGCCCCCGCCTCTGAGCTTGGGCCCCCACCCCTCTAATACAGGAAAGGGGGGTACGAGTGTGCTGCTGTCCCTTAGAGCCGCGGGTTTCGCCCCGCCGCCCCCCCCGCCTCCGCCCCGCGCTGACGGGCTTTTCCCGCCCGGCGCCCAAACGTTTGCACCCGGCAGCGGAGTTTCACTCCTCTTACACCATCCGGCGCCTGCTTCCCAAAACCTCCCCTTCAAAGCGGCGATGTATCCAGCGCACGGCTCCGGCCCGCTGCTTCCTTATTCACGGCTCTGAACTCTATGAGAGAGAGAGAGAGGCTGTGAGGTTACATAACGCCGGCTAATAACCAACCAATAGCGGCTTTATCATCATGGGGGCAGGCGTGGCCCATTTAACACCGTCGCCGAGCTGGAACCAAAAAATTTGGGGGGGGGGGGGGGGGGGGGGGGGGGAAGGTTCATATTGTTTCGGGGCTGCAGTAATTACCCCGCCATGCATGTCATTGCAAAATCTGACAGCCACCTGGTACCCTCTGTGTGGGTGAGTCAAAACTGCTTCCCCAATGTGATTTCGGGGATCACATGCAACTGGTGTGGCGAGGGGGGGGCAGGGGGGGGGCAGGGGGGGTATGTTTCCCTGCATGACACAGATGTTACCACCGCCGATGCTATCGCGTTGCAGTCTACAGAACACAAGGGGCGTGGAGAGAGCTTGAATGAGCTTGACATAAAAAAAATAATTAAAAATGCTATATTATAAAACATAACAAATCAAATTCATAAACGCGGTTAACTAGAAAACAAACATCGGCCTAGATAGAATAAAATGCCCAGTGGCACAGCACAGCGGAGTACAGCAGTATAATGGCTACGGGACCGGGTTTGCGGGTTCGATTCCCAAGCGGGTGGCTGCCGTCGCAATTTTCGGCGAGGCACATAATCCGAGCTCCTTCGGCGAATATCCAGAGGCGTGAAATAACCGCCTGTGAAAAAGGAAAAACAGGCGAGTCGTTCTGGACGAGGCTCAAAAGAGCCAAAATGGCCGCTGTTGACACGCGGCTCAGCAGCCGGTGATGGACGCGACGGCGTTCAGAAGATTGCGTTTCCCCCCATTCGTGCGCCATTTGCTTTTTTTTTTTTTTTAAACGCAGTCGAGGAAAAAAATCAAAGCGTAAAGTAAAAAATCCAAACGGACACAAATGCGGGATAATTCGTTATTATTTTCGCAATCGTGTGCGTGACGGTAAAGCCAGAGTCGCGGTGTTTCAGCAGATCGCTCCGGGACTCTCTGTAGCAGCATCAGAATTCAGCGCGCGCGCTCTCCGGAAGCTCCCCCCTTTCAATTCAATTAACTTCTGCCGAGCTTCAGCCGTTAACTGTAATAAAAAACTATAACTCTTGTAACTGCTTAATATCGAGGTCAAATTAAGTTTCTCCCCTCTGCACAAATTTGGCCTCAAAAACCTGTGTGCCAAGAGGAGCCCGGTATGCTGTCTGCTAATGACTTACGAGCAAATACTTTCAGACAGCGATCCCATACACCAGGATGCGTGTGAGTATTTTCAAAGAGTGCGGTTTATATAATAATAATAGGAAGAAGAGAAAGAGGAATTTGGGTTATGCAAACATGACTGTACTGGTACAGCACCTATCAGGTGAACAGAGGAAGCAAAGACTATTAAAAATGACGCCTTGGCAGAGGACTGTATTCGCAGGTTTACACAAGTTAAATTGGCCATGTCCTGTTAATGTCTTCCTGTTTGAGATTAATTTGAGAACATTTCGGAGCCTTGTGTGTCACGGGCGGCCATTTTTCAGACGAGCGGCGCTGAAGTATTCTGTCTGTGCCCAGGGAGCGCTCCTTCACAGACAGAGTTCCTTCACAGACAAATCTCCTTCACAGACAGCGCTCCTTCACAGACAACTTTCTTTCACAGATGACGCTAGTGTCACCGTACCTTTCTGGAGTCCGTCACGGGCTTGTCCAGCCGCCGTAAGCTTCCAATCTCTTTCCTTGACCGCTGACCTCTGACCTCTGGACACAGCCAATACCGTAAACTGTTCAACAAAGAGACGGCAGTGGGGAGCAGTGCATTACCGATCAGTGGCTTATTTGTCCATCTGTGACAAATCACTAATCTGTGTGCATGCTAGGTTGGAGTGCAAAAACAGCTTAGAGTGCAATGTGGCGGGGTGGGGGGTGGGGGGTGTTCAGCAATTATGCGCTGGAAATCATTCTCAAGTTTGAAGCAGCTGACATAACAGCAACATCAGTGATTAGCCGCCATTTGTTTTTGTATTGTAGTGTCACAATTACACCAATCACGATAGAAATGAGCAATTACGCGGAAAACGCCCACCCGCGATTGTGCGCTCTCCGTCTTTGTGGCCGACGCCTCTCGACCCAGAACGGGACACGCTCAGAAAGAACGAGACGCTAATTTCGACCGCTAACTTTCGGCAGCTCGGCTCTCCGGGCGCTGTCGAGTGTTCCCCCCCAGTTGGGGCGCCGGGAGCACCCTGACGAAAACAGAAACAGGATTGCGCCCGTGCCTCCGCCTTTGCTCTTCCGTCAGCCAGTCGCTCAGCCCGAAAAAGAAAGAAAGCCTCAAAGGGGGTCACACCGCCCGCGTTTATCGACAGACTGCAGCGCGCGTGAGGCCAATGGAAAAATATCTTCCGCCGAAGGATCAATCCTCGCCTTACATATCATGCACTCACCAGGAGGGGTTTGCACTCGTGTTTAAAGTAAGGTAGAGGGGAATAAACACACCCCCCCCCCTCCCTCTCCCCCCCAGCACCCACAGTGTATTTTTGGAAAGAGATTGGTCCAGAAACTTTGGGCTTTTTTTTTTTTTTTTTGCAATGATGCAAAAGCCCTGAAAAATGGATAGTTCTGGATAGGAGACGGCGGAGAGTTTGCAAAGCCGGGCTGTGTTACCTAAAGAAAGTTCTTTTAAGACAAACCCGCCTTTCAGCCTTCGGGACATAAATGTTTAATCCCTTCTTTCCTGTCCAAAAATACGTGCGAGAGAAAGATTTTAACCCGGGGTGGCCCCCTTTGATGTAGAGAGTGCGACGTGGAGGTGAACCGCACAAAGTGGGGCACGGCGTTTTAATCAACTTAATGTAACGATAAATCGATTCCGTAGGGACGGTTCTGCGGTCAAAAGGTAAAGGTGAACGGACAGGCGATGGATTTCCTGCCAAAAGAAAGTCACTAACGATCACGGTTAAGTTTGAAGAAGAGATCGGGCTGACCGGGTGGAACAAACAGGGTGACACAGAAATACTTCCTGCAATGTCCAAAAAATAACCCGGTCGCCCATTTTCCTGACCAATTAGTGTTATCAGAACGATTAATCGTATTATTGATCGA
The DNA here is from genome assembly GCA_025169545.1 of Anguilla japonica. Lineage (NCBI taxonomy): Eukaryota > Metazoa > Chordata > Actinopteri > Anguilliformes > Anguillidae > Anguilla > Anguilla japonica. The sequence goes on along the minus strand of CM045901.1, from coordinate 11,070,197 downwards.
TTGGATTTTTGTAAAACAATAAAATATAAAATATAAATATCAAACAGTAGACGGTATAATAGACAATTCAAACCACAACCACAATCGAGTTTCCAGGCTATACGAGAATGGAAATGACAATCCCAGTGTAAAACAGTTTGAGGCATTCCAACAATAGCAGCATTCCAAGGATAACTGCATTCTAGTGATTACTACATTCCAACAATAACTACTACATTGCAACGATAACTGCATTCCAATGTTAACTGCATTCCAACAGCGGTTAGTGCGCTTAGACTGAACGGCCGTGCTCAGGGCCTTGGCCTGCTTCGCGCAAGAGCCAGAATGGCTCCAGCAGCTGCATATCGAGCACAGCCGTTTCCATCACCGCCCAATGAGAGCAGATCATTTCAGCGGCTCTCAAAATCTCGACCGGGTTAACAGAGGTGTGGCTCTGCGCGGTGCCTCACCCAGCCCCCAGCAGGGGGCGCATCGGCCCGCCCGCGCGCGCGCATCGCGCACTTTGCGGGCGGGGCCTCTAGGGCATCCCCCTTTTCTTTTCAGCGCGGTTAGGAACGGCGGCTCCGCTTGCTAAACACGGAGAGCGGCGGCGAGATAGCCGAGCTACAAGCGCCGAGGCGAGACTTTATCCACCGCCGTAGCTCCTGGGGCGACATCGCCGCCCACAAACCTAATTAAAAAGAGGAGATAATTGAGAGGCAGGGATTCTTAAGGACGGAGACAGAGGCTGGGTGGAACGCATGAAAATCACAAACTGCCTGCCTGACCCCTGCCTTACCCTGGCCTCTCGCGAAACAGACGAGGAAAGCGAACGCACAGCTTAGGCGGTGCGGCGGACAAGCTCTCTAGTTTCGCATGGCGAGGGTGTTTGAGTCTGCGTTGGAGCCCGCTAACCAATGGGCTCGGGTCTCTGCGTGATTGGAGAAAATCGAGGACGACGAGGCGGGGCTGCGGGGAACATCCAAAGGGAGAGTCTTAGCCTCGCGATTGGCCGATACGGCAGATGCTCATTTCCCCTAGCTGATGGGCTGAAGCTGCCAGCGGTACCTTCCACTGCGCAAAGGATTCAATGAGCTGGGATGGGACATTGATTATGCGCTGCTGTTAGGAGGAGGACTCATCAGGAGGCGTGGCCTCCTCGATCAAACCCAGGTGCGCGATTCCCACCTGATGACTGTGCCCGCCAGCCGCGAATCACAGTTTCATTAACCCTGCCGCTGGGGGGGGGGGGGAGGGGGGGGGGGGTCCCGTCTCAGACGAGCCCGAGCGGCGCTCGCAATCTGTCAGAGCGGCTGTCGCGGAAGCCGCCGTCTTCCCCGGCTCTGCTCCGTTACCAGCGCTTTCTTTTTCCCCGGGAACAGATTACTCGCGTGGACTCCGCCATGTGGGCTTGCATCTGGCCGCGCGGCGCGAGCGGCGGCGTGGAGCGGTCCCCAGTCCCACAATGCACCGTTGCACATGTCATCGAAACATGATGTGCCATCCTCCCGCCTCGAGTGCAAACGGTGCAAACGGGGGAGAGCGCGGCTTCTGGAAGGGTGTCACGGTGCTTTTCCAACTAATTTTCCAACTAATCCCTGATGGCGCTCTCTTGCGCTCGGCTAGTAAAACCGAGCGCGGTTGCTTAGCATGCGGAACGTTGCGAAGTCCATCCCGGCACGCTGGCGTTCGTGAACTCAGATTTACGGCGCGCTCTTAATTTCTGGCAGGGAAGTATAAAATTGCTCGGTAGCGCGGGTGGGGGGTTCTTGGAAAGCCGAACAGCCGCGTCTCCTACCCAGTCAGAACTCCGGGCCGGCCCAACTCGCCAGGCCAGTGCAGTGCAGTGCACAGTGCGTCTGCTCATCAAAGTAACCGTGGGAGGAGCTACGGTGAAAGCCTTTCACAAGCTCGACTGCTCCCAGCTAGAGATGGAGTGCGCAGGAACCTTCTGATCCGAAGATAACAATATTAAAAAACGAGGTGTTTATCTCTGGCGCTGAACGTAAGAGACAGCGATATTAGATTCGGTGTCCAAACTTATTTCGGGCGGTGCGTTTCGTCCTCTGATCAAGGATGTGGCCCGGCATTTGTTTTGACAATGTTTGATGTCCCTAACCAGGCAGATCACAGCCCTGAAAAGATTTATTGAGATGGGGCTAATGTCAATCTCTCGACTCATTCATCACCATTAGGAGATTCTGCTGTTCTGGATACCCTAATAAGTCACTGTTTGTAAAAACTGCATTTTTTGTTAAACATCAATAACACAATTTTATTTTATTTTTTAGATGAATTTAGATGACAACTCAGACAATGTATGTTCAATATTTTGATTTCAAAACGTCAGAAGTTGCTCTGGGCATACGCGTCTCTTGATAAAATTGCAAATATTCGCAGAAAGAACAGAGCTCTGGAAATACATCAGGACAGAAGGCAAAGCAATGGCATCATGGTAACATCTTATTATAGCATGAGGTGTCATACTGCATAACGCACACTTAAGTACACGCTGCAACACTGGCTTTGCTCACCGATTATGCAAATAAGTCTTCCTGTAGCGGCATTTTTTGACACAGGAATTAATTAGGTAAGAGTACAAAGATGATGCATACTGAATTTCATTGCACGGAACTATCAAGAGGAATTTTTTTTATGGCTGAAAATAGTGAATATAGTGAATTGCAGTGGCCATGATTTTTATTTGATTATGTGGTAATACATACATTTTTTTTTTTTTTTTGGAACAGTCAACACTCAAGCCCAACAAGCCTGAGAATGAGAGTATACAGTAGGTGACAGAGATGCCTCACTTTAGGAAGGGTTCCAGGACCTTTGGTGGAGGCACTACTGCTACTGCTACTACTGCTACTACTACTACTGCTACTGCTAATACTACTACTGCTGCTACTGCTACTACTGTTACCACTGCTACTACTACTGCTACTGCTAATACTACTACTGCTACTGCTACTACTACTACTGCTACTGCTAATACTACTACTACTACTGCTACTGCTAGTACTACTACTACTATAATAAATAATAATAATAATAATAATAATAATAATAATAATAATAATAATAAAATCGATACATGGATCACTTGTTAGCCAATGTCTTGATGAATGCGTTAACAGCTTTATGACGTGCAATTCCGAGGGGTAAATGAATGTCAGTGAAATTATTACAGCAAAGCAGGATCCTCAACAACGTGCTCGTTTTAATAGTGACGGATACTGCTGTGCAGCGTGTGTATTTGACGTGTAGGACACGTTCACACATCCGGCGGCTTCCAGGACGTGCCTCGTAATTAATAATACAACACCCGCGATTAAACTTTCAGAGGCGTGGAGGCAATTATCACTTCAGAACCAGCCTATTGTCCCCGGCTCGTGTGCGCTAACTAAAACGCTTACATCTACCGCGCGTTCGAGAACGTGAATTATTCAACGCCGCGATTTTGCCCGCCGCGGCTGTTTTCCGGGGCGCTCAAACTTTAATGCGGGTGTCAGCCGCGCGCCTGGGCTCGATGGCGGGACTCGGAGTACACGGGCGCGCCAAAAAAAATATAACGACAGGAGCGCTAAGTGAGCTAGCGTGTAACCCGCGCGCTAAAACGGAACAGAACCGCCGCGCTTCGCTAGCTTGTGTTACAGAACGTCGCGCTTTCACAGACGTGAAGAAGAGGCGGAGCTTTTTTTGCTTCGCAGAGGTCTTCCTCTCGGAGTGTCCCGCGGGTCGTGAATTATTCACTGGGATTTCGGGAGGCGGCCGGGTTGCCAGAGCTGTGATTTGAGCGCTGCCGTCGGTTCGCGGGACGACTCGGTGCGCGGATTTCGTGAGTGCCCCGCGCCCGGCTGCGTCGGGCCCAGTGCAGGATGGCTGGGACGGGGGGAGAAAAGCGGGCAGTTTGCCCTCCCAATATTAAATTTTTACCTTGACACCCTCGCTTCGGAGTGGACAAATGTCCCTGGTGACAGAAATGTCCCAGGTGACAAGGGGCCTTATTATTAGAGTTGTGAACAACCATGGGGATTATTTCGAACGCACATCTGGCTTGAGTTTTATTCCTGACAACGTGTATCTGTGTAGAAATCAAGATGAGGGGCCCACTATTAACTCATAACTCAGCTATTATTCAATCTGGTGTGCTATTATGGTGGCGTGATGGTGCATGTCTAAAATAATGGGGTCTAAAGCACAGTCAATGAGCAAGACTGAAGGAACACATTTTCCAGAGTAATGGCTCTCACACTGCAAATGTAACTGGAAACATTAGATGTTACAGCTATTGCATCTTCTTTTCAAAAAACGATGTGTGCCATTATTCAGATAATGACATATTCTCTCCTGCAATCACGTCCTTGAGTTGGTCCCTGACTGTTGCCAACTATTAATTTGGTAAAGTGTAGAAAACACGTCAAAAGCACACATTGCAAATGAACGTTAAGATATATTGACATCCGTCCCTCAATGCAATTTCCAATTGTGAATTACGTTTGATTTTTTTTTCTTCCAAACACAGAGAATATTTTGACATTTTGAATACTAACGATATCGATGTGGACACAATATCAAAAAGCACTTCAGAAAAACATCAAAACAACGTCAAAGCCGATCATCAGCAGCGTCAGACTGCGGGAATTACCTGACAAATGACAGAAGTTAATATTTATGAGACGTGCGTGGCATGTGTTCAGCCGAATTATAGCATAAACTATTTAGCGCCGCATTCCTTGTCACGGTTCGTTAATCCACTTAAATATACAAAAAAACGACGAACAAAACGAAACGCCAGACGACAAATGTAACACTGCGAACGGGTTTACACGGCATGCTGGGAAATGGCAGCGCGCTGATGTCGATTCCTGAGGTTTGTGATGCGGAGGGAATTCGGGGCCTCCCCTTCTGGAACCCTTTTTGAGTGCGGCCGTGAAACCCCTACGGCTGCTTTAGAGGACGCGCCACAAGGCCCCTGACCTTTGCCCCGAGTGACACGCTGGCTAATCATTGGCCGGCCCTGGCACGGCATCTGGTCATACAGTAACAGGCTCAGCTACGGTGTGAGAAGGAACAAGGCCAAAAGGGGGCCTTCAATGCCCATCACACAGGCGGTACACCTTTGCCAAATGGCCCACTCGCGACCCACCTCTTCGATTGACACATTTTTCAGCTGTGAATTACAGCAGACACCCACGGCTAGAGCTGAGATGTATAACCGGAATATTTATATTGTTTCTTTTTTTTTTTTGCTGAAAGGACAACACGCGTTGGAGTTGCTGTGCACTTGCTGCGGTTGCGATCCTCACGCCGCCAGCCGATTGGTCAAACAGGAGAACTACCACGGGAACGCAACGTCCCCGAAAAACCGGGGGAAATGTCACTGAGCTTCACCGCTCGGCGAGGAAACCGTGGAAACGAGCCCTTTCGCGCTTCGCTTCTGACAGACCGTTTTGTTCCTCGCCGAGTAACAGAAGCTTCCCCGGCGCTTCTCTTGAAGTTTTCCTGACACACGCGTTTTTTAAAAAGTCTTATTAATAAAAAAGCCGCAGCCGGATGCCAGACTAACTAACGGCTTTCCTTTCAGTTTCGGAAAAACTTTGAAGGCAGCTGCGGCACTCCGGCGTTACAAACGAGGCTAGCATCGCTAACTTCTAACGGCTTCTAGCGTCTTCATCAGATCTTCCGCGCAGACTACAGGCTCAATATTAATTTGGGTAATGATTCGTCCGGGGGCTGGAGGGCGCGCTAAACGACCTGCTCCATCCCGACGCGCGCGCTCTCTCGACCGTGAATCAAAAACGTCGATGCCGACGACGATAATATCAGGCGGGAAAAAAAAAGGGGCGGAGGACCGGGCTCGTTTGAACTTATGAAAGTTATACTCCCCCTCTGCTTTCTCTCCAGATCCTCTATCAGTCACATTTTGCTCAATAGCAGCAGATCAAGAAAGATAGAAGAAGTGAGGACTTTTGGGAATAGGCGTTTAAAAAGCACAAGACACAGTCAAACCCCCCCCCCCCCACCCACCCGCACCCCCACGCCCACGCCCACGCATGACTCCCAGCTAATCGGTTAAGCGTGAAGCGCGTGGTATTCCTCACACAGTGCACCCCATGAGACAGGAAGAATCAACAGAAATCTAATTTAAAATGGCGGGAAGGAGCCGCTGTATTTGGACCGCTGCTGTAATTTGAATCAGGCCGGCTGTTGCTATGCGGATCCCCGCGCTAATGATGACACTGCACTTTCACCGCGCGCTCTCAGGAAGTCACGCAGAATTCCGCAAAGGGTGGCGCTGGGAGATGAAGTCCTATGTCGGCGTAAGAACTACGACTGTGGACTGCCGCCTCCACTGAACATCAGTCAGTGTCTACTCTCTGAGTTCGTCATCAAGCTTCGGGGTCGAAGGGCTCCACAACACAATCCAGAGCCGACGACCCCGAGCCCTCCTGCCGGTGCGATTGACAGAGGCACTTTAACCGTGCGGATTGCCTCGCACCTGGACCAGAAACCTGCAGGAGGGCAGTGCGGTCTGCAGCGGGTGATGAAACTAGGTGCAAGCGTGTTCCTCTTCACTGTACCTAACGTAACCCCATTACCAGAGCCCGTACACCAGGGGGTACTCAAACCTGACCCTCAGGACCAGTGATACCGCGGTGTTCATTCCTGCGCTCTCTCCAGGGACCTGAAGCACCAGGGGACCGTGACCTCCGGCCCATGTCAGCGGCATCGTCGGACGACGGGACCGTCAGGCAGAAGAGAGAGAGCCAGCAGGGCCGCTGACCTTCGAGGGCCAGGTCTGAGCGTCCCCGGTGTAAACCGCGCCTCGCGAACGGTGACGCGTGTCAGAACGGACCGCGTTTCCCAGAGACCCCGTGACACCGTCGTAACGGAAGAGAGCGTAGAGGAGGCAGGGCCATCTGCCTTCTGAATTTTAAAAACACAACAACACGAGAGCTGTTTTTTTTTTTTCCTCTCCCTTAACGGCGAACCGGGATGAATGATCGGAGTCCGCGCTGGAGCCCACAGCAGTGTGGTGAAATCCATCCTATGCCGATCCAGACTCTGGGCTATGAACAAACTCAATCTCCTCCATTTACCCAGCCACTGAGCTCGAGCTTTCATTTGGGGGGGGGGGGTTTGCACATTGGAGAGCTTTGCCTTTGCCTGAGGATTTGACCTCAGGAGCCGATGGCGATCGGAGCGAGCCTTATCTGCGGCCTGGCGCTGTCGGGCCCGGTCCGGACCGGACCGCAGCTGAGTGGGTCTCTGGCGGGCGGAGCGGAGCGGAGGGGCGCCGCGATAAGGAAACGATCGCGCAGCGAGGGGCGGAGCCCCCGGCTGAAGCGGGGTGCCCTTGGATCGAGAGGCGCCCCCGGGAGCCCGCATCGATTCCTGACTGGGAGAGAGAGAGGAGGAGGCCAGGAGAGCAAGGCGCTGTCCGTGGGGGCGTGACACACGCCCTCCAAAACTCACAGGGGTTCTGAAGTAGGCTGTGCATGCGTGTGTGTGTGTGTGTGTGTGTGTGTGTGCCTGTGGGGTCCCTGCAGACCATCACGCAGTCACCATCACACACACACACACACACCAGTACATATACACACAGAGTCATCATCACACAAGCACACCATAGATGCGTTCACCCACACACACACACACACACACAGCCATCATCACATACAAGCACACCAACACATATACACACACACAAACACACACACATCCACCCACCCACACACACACACACATACACACAGTCATCATCACACACACACACACACACCAGTACATACACACACACACACACACACGCCCACATAAAGACATACACACGCATGCACCTCTCCTCCAACCCATCACACATACGTCCACGATCGACTCACAATGATACCGATAATAATGCTACCCAGACTCATAATGTAATATGCGAACGCATGCAAAAACAAACGCGCGCACACACACAGGCGCGCAGATGTGAGCAGACACATACCCTTTCCGCTCCATTTACCCTTCCGCGCAAATTAAGTCCTCTAAAAACGGACGGAGCCCGAGGAAGGCGGCTGTGACGGAGCGGGTCCCGCCGCCAGGTGCGGCCCGATAAAGAGGCGCGCCCGCGGGCGCGGGAACGAGCGCGTCTCAGGGTGTTAAGCAGGCTGAACGACACCCGCGAGCCGAACCGCCAGCCGCTTGCCCGAGGACAGGCCCGGGCTGTCCTTTAAGCATGGCTGCTCAACCCCAACCCCAACCCCCCCCCCCCCCCCCCCATCCCCCCACACACATACCACCCCCCCCCCCCCACCCCCCTACCCCCTACCGCACCCCATGCCCCGGCAAAGCTGTCTGTTTACACTGCGGCGACCGGGATTGTTTTTTCCAGGATTATGAGATGCTTGACACTTGAGGGGGGGGAAAGGGGGAGGGGAGGGGAGGGGGGGGCAGTTCAGGGGGGGGGGGGCACCCTACCGCCGGATGTGACTAATGCGTGGGACGGAAAACTCCATTTCCCAAATCGCACTCTGGTAGATGCTGAGAGCCGCGGGGGAAGCAGGGAGTGGAGCGGAGGGCATCAATCTGCGGGCTGTTGACTGATGATGTCCTACACCACACACCACCGCTCCTGAGCGCCTGCCTGTTAACAAGTACAGGCGTCCTATCAGGCGGAGGGACAACGGCCCGTATACACGCCCCCTTTATAATGAGCGGGAAAATGTGGGTGTTCCCCTAACGCACGCCGTCCGGGAGGGGGCCTGATGTGCAGTTCTGAAACGTGGCTTTTTTTAGTCGGAAACTTTGCGCGAACTACAATCTAGCCGGCCCGTGTGACGGCGGGCCATGGGGAGGCTCGGCGCTCGATGATTAATGTCTGGCGGTCTGAGTGGTACGCGGGGCCACACAGGCACGGCGGTGTGACAAAATGGCGTCTTCGCTGATAGATGAAGCGCGCGCCCCCCCCCCCCCCCCCCTCGCCGACTCCTGACCCGTGTTTACGCCCCTGTAGGATCAGACTCGCTTTCCTTTGCACGTATGTTCCTTTCTAATGTTGTTTTTTTTCCAGTTCATCAGTAAATTAAATTTTTGACAGGCCATTAGATCGTACATCAGACGGAGCAATGGAGTTTCAATCCATTACGTTTTTGAAAAGAATAAAGCCGAGTACATTGATATTTGTAAGTCGTAGGCAGGCCTCGTCTATAAATTGCTTTTGTTTGTTGTTGTTTTTTGGAGAGCTAAGCTCCAGCATTTGTGCGTTAGGGCTGTCACAAATGAGCACTTGTGGAGGGGGGGGGGGGGGGGGAGGCAATCAGCCTGAGGGGGGCCGACCAAAACCCCTCCCTCCCCAGGGGACTCAACTTCCCAACTGTATTCACAACCACAGTCCACACTGCCACCGGATCATGGGGCCCAGCACCAAGGTGATATATATATATATATATCATACAGGGAAACTTTTAATGAATGACCCGGCTTGTTATTTTTTGGTCCATAAACACCCATCAGCCAGCGTTTCCCGCTGAGGCCCACAGTTCTGAGACAGCCAGACGGGCTGACTGTGACATCACCGTTTCCATGGCGCAGACGGGACGGCGGGGAGAGAGACAGAAACAATGGCGTGCGCTCTCCGTGGCGGCGGCGGGCGGGCGGCAGGCACAAGTGGCCCGGATTGCGCTGGAGCGCCGGCCCGGTGGCCTCGGCAAACAGCCGCCGATTACGCAGCGAGGACAGGATGCTTCTGAGCGTGACGCGACGGCTGCCATCGAGCTCCCCTCAAAGAGCCAACATGGCGCCTCTCGCATGACACAAAGAGAGAGAGAGGCAGAGAAAGAGGCAGAGAGAGAGAGGTAGAGATAGAGACATAGACAGAGAGAGAGAGATAGAGAGAGAGAGGGAGGGGGGAGGGAGGAGAGAGGCAGAGAGAGACACTGAGGCAGAGGCAGAGACAGAGGGAAAGAGAGAGATTTGTTGATGCCTTAATTTTTGTTATATATGCAATGCTATTTTGGTTGTCCTGCCAATAAAGCATTGTCTAATTGAGCTGAACCGAGAGATGAAGAGAGAGAATATAAAGCGCAAGAACGAGCGAGGGAGGGTAATATCCTAACCGCGCGTTGCTATGATTCAGTCTGGCTGCAGCTCGCTCTGACCTTCAGTTTTAATATTAGAAATTCCCCTCACTCCTTCTAAGCAGGTTTAGGCAGAGGTGTCTGCTCTGTAGTCTCTCTGCACGGAAGCCGCACAGCTCAGCTGGCACACTGTGGCAGGGCTGCCTGTTCTCAGGTTTATGATGGAAGATGGAGGATGAGATGGGGACGGGCTTATAACAGTAATCAGACATTATCCATTAGGGAGCGAATCCCTTCCTACTAGTGAATCCAGCCAATGGAGAATCCTTTCTTATTAGTGAATCCAGCCAATGGAGAATCCTTTCCTACTAGTGAATCCAGTCAATGGAGAATCCCTTCCTACAAGTGAATCCAGCCAATGGAGAATCCTTTCTTATTAGTGAATCCAGCCAATGGAGAATCCTTTCCTACAAGTGAATCCAGGCACAGTGACAAAAATAATGCAAAAAAAAAAAAAAAAATGATCACGCAAAAGAAAGTGCCCTTCAAGACATTCACCTCCAGGACAGAAGAGGGCGATGCTTTCCTATTGTCCTCAAATGATTTTTTTTTAACCAAAAAAAAAAACAGACAAGAGCAAGTATGACATTACTGTCATCGCTTATTTCTCCGCTGATCGCATTGTGTGGTTATCCATCATTGAGGGCCGATCGATATTCGCTCGCAAGAGGCAGAAATATCAACTAAAGTCCGTTCTTTCCGCGGCACGTTCAGTTCCTTTACGGCGAAACGATGAAGACGAGCCCTCCGGTCTTCGGCAGACACGCGAGGCTCCGCCCGGTGATGAACGGCGCCCGAACGGGGCCGACTTTCGGCTGAGGTGAAGGTGGGCGGGCGCCGGGCGACCCGTAAAAAGATTTACGCGTCTTTCTGCCTCGTGGGCGGGTGCGAGCCTGACCCCCTTATCTGTCCCAAAATCAGCCGACGCGCTCAAAGAGAAGCTCTGAAAGGAACTTTTTGTGGGCCCTTCTCTGACTTTAGGGCCGAAAGTCTAAAGCCAGCGTGCCCAGTGGCCCAACCGAGAAACAACTCTACTCAAAATAAACAGCCAAGGCTGCGTTTTAAACGTTCTTTATTCATTTTTAATCCAAAACTAATTAACATGTAGAAGAAAAATACCTCTAAGGCACTTAATCTCCAGAAATAAAAAGATTAAAAAGACTTTATTGTATTTATTGGCTATATCAGGATAGTGCCTTTGAGTCCTTTGTATTTTCTTTTTTTTTTTTAAATGGGCACGAACCCCACTTCACAATCGGCACCCCTGCGTTTCGACGACATATTCGATACCATCCGAAGCCGAGTTAGCGTCCCTTTTTACTTCTCGTGCTGCTTACACAAATGAACTACATTTTAATCCAAAAAAAAAAACCAAAAAAAACTAATTAACCGCATTTGCTTTTTATCCACGTTCGCAGGGATGCTGGGTAATATCGAGCAGCCACGGCCGGGCACCCGCTCCAGCGACCGGACCGACCGGCGCCATCCCGGGCTTTGCTCAAAGCACCGATCGGAGCGCGCGTGCGTACTCAGGCGAGGCGCGCGAACGCCAGCTCATTCCGGATCATTCCGTAATTACAAGTGCCACCCTTCGGTTTTGATTTATTTTTGGAGCGAGCTCAAACGCCCCCCCCCGAATCTCGCGGGTTTCGAGCCGCGCCTCCTTTCTTAATTCGACCGCCGTCTCTTTTCCCGAAATGTCACAAACCGTTACCGGAAGGGGGGGGGGGGCGACGGCGTGGCGCTCGCTCCGGTCCCGTGGCCGCGCAGACGCAATAATTACAGGATAATTAGGAAGAATGGGCCTAATATGTGTGTGAGGGGGGGGGGTGTGAGGGGGCCTCGCTGCTGCGCGCGTGTGTGTGTGTTGGGGGGGGGGGGGGGGGTGCGAGGGGGGCTCGGTGTTCCTTTTTTCGCTGGGCGGGCGCGTGAGGACGCTCTGTGATTGTTTGCGCTCGGGGGGGGGGGGGGGGGGGGGGGTTTTGGCGGTTCTGACAGGTGACATTTACCTGTGAGGGAGATTAATCTGCGGAGTGCTCGCGCCAGCGCGGCGGCTTTACATCATCGCTCTGTCAGAGCGCCGCGCCGGCCCACATCTGGAGCCCTCACCGGCCAACGCCTCGCATCTCCACTTCCTACTCAAAGGACAACAACAGACTCGCTCCCTCACAACACACACACACACACACACACACATACACACATACATATACACACACCTGCACACACACACACACACACACACACACACACACACACATACACACATGCACACACACACCTATACACACACGTATACACAAACACACACACACACATCTTCACACACATACGTACACACACACACATGAATACACACAGGTACACACACGAATACACACAGGTATACACACACATGCATACACGCACACACACAGGTACACACACACACACACACACACACACACACACAATCCAAATCAGCAAGGTCAAGCGGAATGCACCAGGAGACAAACGAGGCAGAGATGACTGAGCCTTTTTTTAGCTCGCGGCGCTAAAGACAAAAGGCTCCAAATCAAAGGGAAAATGCCACGCTTAGCATATTCGGGCTCGGGCCCGGGCCCCTCTCTCTCTCCGCAGCGCTCCGCGTCGCGCACGCGGGATCGCGGGATCGCGGGCGGCGACGGCGTGCGTTTGAAGGTACGAGCCGCGAGGGCGCTTCTCATCTCGGCTCCCCGGCCGCGGCTTCTCCCCGTTCCCGCAAAAACGCTTTGTTGCTTCCGTGGAGCTTTCAAGAAACGGGGCGGGGGGGGGGATCTTTGATCACAGATCTCAATTTCTGCCTGACTGGAGGCTAGAGAGAACACAGGCTCCCCTGGCGCCCGGTTGATTTGTCTCAAGGCACGCGAAAGAAAAGAAAAAAAAAAAAACTAACTTAAAAAAAGAAGAGGAAATTTTCACTGAAACAACAGGTGTGCCTAGCTGTACCTGTTAGCAAAATAAGGCCTGTTGCCACCAGTTTTCAATACTGCAGCATTAATGACCATTAACCACTGGAGTACATGAATGCCAATACTAAGTTACAACATCATGTAAATACATATACATTTCACACGGCATTGTATCACCTGACATTGTATTGCTGAAAAAAAAAAAATATTAAAAAAAAGAAACAGGCCATAACACGTAACCGGCTAAATATTTTTAGTGTCATAATCGCATAAGTGTATGGAAGCATTATGACTTATATTGAAGTCCGGTTAAGAATAATTAATGAGAACTGTTCCAAAATAAAGATGCTGAATGCGACTGCACCCGTCTCTTTCACATGGAGACACTTCACGAAAAAGAGAATCTTAGGGTTATATTCAATCTAACCTGCGTCGCTCTCAGGTTTGACTCTACGTCTGGCATGTACACGTTCCTCACGAGCTCAGTGAAATTCAGCCTCTCAGACTAATGAAAACTGTGCCGTAAAAATTAAAAAAAATCAGACGAAATGTAACCGAGGCCTCATTTGTGCCATCGGTTTTGACGAGTGACATTCACCAACGAGAGAGATTAATCTGCCGAGCGGACGTGGCGTGCGACGGCCTCGAATCGCGTAATTGTCGGGCTCGAAAGGACGCGCTCGATTGAAACGAAAACAAAAAGACGTACGTGTGACATTCATCAAGTCCTGCTTGAATCTTTAACTCAAAAGGGAGAGAGAACCGCAATCTAAGCACCAGCAGAGCACGAACAAAAAAAAACGAAAAAAAAAAACTCATTCCGTCGAGACACTACGGCGCCCGCTGACAAGTTCTCTGTTCCGAAACGATCATCTCCGCCTCCTTTCTGGCCACGTTCGCCGAGATTCACATTGTTACCGCGCGTTAAAGCGCCTTCACGATTCTTTTTGTCGAGAGTCAAAAAGGGCCAAAAAAAAAAAAAAGAATAAAAAGACGGAGGATTAATAGTCACCAGCGCCGCAGATGAGAGATTAAACCGTCTTAGGAAAACGGTATGACACTCCTTTGTCAAAAAACTGATTCTTGTTAGAGGCTCATTTGTGCTGCTGAGAGACAGATACTGGCTTCAGCCCACAGCCGGGGTGTTCCATTACACAAACGCATTTTGTGCGCCTTTGAAAAAGCACCTCCGCCTGTTCTTCTGAAGAAAGAGGCGGCGATTCAGCCCTTTTTGTCATTACCTGTGAACGTACGTATCTAATTGGCGCTTCGAAAGTGATTAGAAGTTTTCCAGTGAAAGGCAAAAAGGAAAAGTACTTGAAAATGAATTTGAGAGAGAGAGAGAGAGAGCCGGGCGACTGCATTACATCATACCTGTCAAGTGCACAATAAAAGCCGACTTGTAATGGCTGACGTATACACGTTAAAAACACGCTTTCCTCTGAGATAAAGTGTCTCGCAACTCTGGCCTCCGCACTTTTTATGCAAAGAGTGTAGGCCCGAGATTTACATTCAGATGCGATGACAACCCTTTCCTTTTCTTTAAAGACCGTTTTTTTCCCTTTTGAGAGACAGAACGACACGCCATTGCAGTGCCTTTGAAAAGAAGCTACCCTCCGACAGAGAGGCTTCTTCCATTCACTGCCATTGGAAACCGTGACGGGGAGTCTCTTCAGAAAAATCTAATTTTTTGCCAACACCCCCCCCCCCCAAATCACACACGGGAGCGGCGAGGGTGTCGTGCCGCCCTGACGCCGCGATTCGAGACTCTTTCTGGGTCAGGTGAGAGTGCCCCCCCCCCCCCCCCCCGCCCCCCCCCGCTCCTCGCCGAGTACCTTCGCCATCGCGCTCCGATGGTTTCGGATTGATTAAAAACCGCAGGGGGCCCGCAGGGGGGCCACAGGGGGGCCCGCGGAGACTGGCGCCGGCCCCTGTCCCCCCCCACCGCTCCGGTCCCCAAACGGAGAGCGGGCGAAGCCCCCACTGGCCGCCCCGCGACACAGATCCTTCGGCTGGAATATCGTTTTAAGCGCCTTAACGCGTTCGCTGGTTTGCGTGTCCTTTTCTCTAGGGGCGTTCTCTCTGCTTCCTGAAATGGAAATGCGCGTAAGGCAAGCCAAAGTTCTCTTTTAAAACGCTTCTCTCTATCTTTTTTGGAGTTGTGAAGTCTTGACAAAAAAGTCACGCGTATGACTCGTCAAAAGACACTGTCTGCTGCGTGCTGTCAAGAGCATCGCATCAAAAAAAAAAAATACAAATCTTACTCGTAAAGTACAATAAGTTTATTGGAAGCTATCCATCAGCATTACTGACTGCTTTGCTCTTGGCACGCTCATTAAAAGTGATAAATTGTTAGGTTTTAAAATTGCTGTTGCTGGATTTTAATTTATGTGTGTGTGTGTGTGTGTGTGTCCACACAAGTATGCATCTGCATGTGCATGGCATGTGTATGTGGGCATGCATGTGTGTGTGTGGTGTGTGTGTGTGTGTGTGTGTGTGTGAATGAGTGTGTGTGTGTTGTATTTCACTGGATGCTTTGCTGTATCGTTCCTTCTTTTCTGACCTTCTCAGGGACTGCAAGTGAAGCTTGGCTATGCGTCTAATTCCATCGCAGTAACACTACAGACGGGCGACACAGTGAAACACTCGAGTGATGATGAGGTAAACTCGGTGATTGCGGGCTAGCCGCGGGGCTGAGCTCTCTGTGCATCCCGGCCCAGCGCTGCTTGGCAGGACGCCTCGGAGCTGTGAGTTAGCCGCCCTTCGCTAAGTATCCCAGAGCTCCGGCGGGGTTCCGGTCGTTATCCGGGGTTTTTAGCGTTTGGGCTAACCCCGCCGAGCCGCAGAGAGGAGCCGGGGGGGGGGGATGGGGGGGGGTCGGCGGGAAACTTTAATGAGTTTTCGGGCCCGCCTCTCCTCTCGCCGAGCTCGCCCGCCCCGCCGCCAATCGGGCGAGGCCCACCTCCGACCCCCGCGCCGGCGCCCCGCTCCCAGGGCTGTGATTAACTGGGTCAAACTCCGCGCGCGGCCGCTCCGGGCCTCCTCCTCCCTTACACAACCTCTGGAGGGTGAAATGAATTCTGGCGAAATGTAATACGTTTCAAAAAATCGGACGTTGGTAGCATGTAAATGCTACAGTCAGGCCCACTGCCAACAGTGCAAGGCTAGCCCAGCGGCGCTAACTCCCTCTAGCTGCCTACAGTGCAAGGCTAGCCCAGCGGCGCTAACTCCCTCTAGCTGCCTACAGTGCAAGGCTAGCCCAGCGGCGCTAACTCCCTCTAGCTGCCTACAGTGCAAGGCTAGCCCAGCGGCGCTAACTCCCTCTAGCTGCCTACAGTGCAAGGCTAGCCCAGCGACGCTAACTCCCTCTAGCTGCCTACAGTGCAAGGCTAGCCCAGCGGCGCTAACTCCCTCTAGCTGCCAACAGAGCAAGGCCAGCCCATCGGTGCTAACACTCTCTAGCTACCCACAGTGCAAGGCTAGCCCAGTGGCGCTAACACCTTCTAGCCGCCTACACTGCCAGCCTAACACCCTCTAGCTGCCTACCGTGCAAGGCTAGCCCAACACCGCTAACACCCTCTTGCTGTCTGCGTTCATAATGAAATGTCACCTGTGCTGTGCTTGTTTGGTGCGCTTGCCACCAAGAAACAAACAAAAAAAAGAAGGGGGGAAAAAAAAGGTGTAGAAACCCCCCCCCCCCCCCCCCCCCCCGACCCAAGATGAGGGAAAGAAGACGCCGCCCCCATCTTGGGAGCGCTCTGTCGCAGAGAGAGAGAGAGAGGCGAAGCCAGATCTGAACACAAGGCAGACGCAGATGACACGCTGCATAACGTTATTTGCCGAGCCTTAACGCGCGTGAAGCATAATTCCTCGGCGCCGCGGAGATCACACAGATGGGAGGGCTCGCCGCTTTTTGAAGTCGGCGGTTGAGGCGGAACGCTAACGCTAACGCCGCGCGCAAGCTCTGGAACGTCTTCAGGCGTGCCAAAAAAGGGAATAAAACAGCAAATTACGAAAATGTACCCAAATCCCCCCCTCGTGTCAACAGAAGACGTCGCGGCGCGCTGCCTCGAACGCAGATCCGCCGCCACGCCCCCTCGATGCCGCTAGCAGTCTCAGCGCGCGGAAGGCAAACCGACGTTTAGATTTTTTTTTAAAAAAAAAAAAACAATGAGTTTAGAGAAGTCTTGGGTGCATTCAAGGTCCCAGCTTATAGAGTGCAGGGTCTCGCGCTCCAGGAAAAAAAAAGAAAAGAGAAGAGAAAAGGTCTGGACAGAACCGGACGTGTCTGGGGAGAGATTGGAGACAGGCCTTGGCCATTAAGGTGCAGATGGTAGAGAGAGAGAGGGAGAAAGAAAGAAAGAAAGAGAGAGAGAGAGAGAGAGAGAGAGAGAAAGAGAGAATGGGGCCTGCAGAGGACAGGCTGTCTGGTTCTGCCTGTTCACCATCCAAAGGGGCACCATGGGCCAGCAGACTGGGAGGGTGTCTCAGGGGACCACAGATTTGGGGGGGGGGGTGGATAAGAGAAAGTGGGTGTGGTTGCACTCACTGGGCCATTCTCCTATTGCGGGAATATCTGCACCATGGGCTTATCAGTTCAGTGGAGGGGGGGGTGGGGGGCAATGGTCCTCTGTAGACCTGTCACACATCCAAACGTAGGTACAGTGCACTGTCTGGGACTATTTATATTTTAGGAAAAGTTTGTGCTGTTATCCCTGGGCTATTCAGAACCCATCACCCTCCTCTCTCTGCCCCCCGCCCCACCCTGTCTGAGGTGTAAAACAGCGGATTCCGAACTCTGCCGCCCCGCCCCGGCGCGGGTCATTCATAATGCATCATGGGCGGGCAGCGGCGGCGGCGAAGGCGGACCCCCCAGTTCCCGGCGGCGGCCCCGCGAGGGACCGAGCGGCGAGCGGAGCGTGAAGGCGCGGCCCGCGGACCGGAACAGCAGGAGATGGCTTAACTGTCAGACAGGATATGCTTAGTTAGACACTTCCTGCCCGTGCTGGAGGCAGCCCGGAGGGGGGGGGTGGGGGGGGGGGGGGGGGGGGGGGGGGGGGGGGGGGTGGGGAGAACAGAAACCCCCGGGAGAGAAACCGCGCTGGAAACCGGCTCGGTCCCGCCATCCGCACAACGTGGGGACAACACAGCGGCGAGCGTGCGGAACACGTGCTAATGGAGACCGGAATTAAACATGAACAGGGGACCGTGTGACGTGTGACAGCGTGATGAACGAGCGCGGGGGAACGAAAGTGACAGGACATAACAAGCGGGGGCGCGTGCGTGCCCGTACCCAGCGGACCGCCCCCCCCAAAACGGTGTCATGATGACCCCGCTGTAAAATCACTACATGACCAGCTGTCATCTGTGCAGACGGGGTCTCAGGGGGAGCTGGGGGAAGAGAGCTCCCCTTCTGCATGCTGTCTCTCACACGCGCGTGCTGACTGACACACACACGCACAACACACACACACATACACGCACACGCATACGTGTATATGCACGCACGCACATGCACAACACACACACACGCATGTGCACACACGCATATGCACATGCACACATGCACAGACTCCCATACACATGCATGCATGCACATGCACATGCACATGCATACACGTACAAGCTTGCAAATGCACACACGCATATGCACACATTCACACACGCACACACACACACACACACATTCCCATAAAGGTTAATTATCTTAAAAGCCTTTTTGCAACACTTAGGTCAGCACGTCAAAAGAAAAAAAAAATACACGCTCGAAAATAATTCGACAAAACAGCTTAGCACTGAATCTGACATTTCGATAATTGACTAATCAACACCTAGATCTGGTCGTCAATTTTTTTTGTTTTTTTTTTTTTTTTTTTGAAAGAAAACAGATTTTCGCACCAGTTGCACTCAAAATGCCGAGGCCTGATGCAACCATCTTTTTGCACTCAACTGTAAAATTCTCACAGAAGGTCCTCTCGAAAAGCCGCTTTCCTTTCAGTCCCTCCGCCGGCTTATCTCCAAAAAAAAAAAGAAAAAAAGTGCGCAATGTGCACCGTCCTTTCGGCTGTGACAGAAGGGAGAGGAGCGAGACGTGCCCCCAAAGCCGAATTACTGACCGGCTCCGGCCTGAACGATACACTGCCCCCGCGGCGCGTGCCTAGCGCCGGCTGCTTCGCTCTTTTTTGTGTGAGCGTTCCGGAAAAGCTCCTCAGGGGAGAGCCGTAATGGAGCATCGCCGGGCGCGTTTCCCCTCCCAGCATGCACCGGGTGAGAACACCCGTCGGCGTAGCAACGGGAACGGCGGGCGCGCAGAGGACGGGCGAGTCGGGCTCCCGCCGTTTCTCCCGCCCGTTTCCCCAGTTCCCCCGTCCCGGCCGCGCGCCCGGATGATGTCACCGGCGGAACGCCGCGTGCGGCCCGCGGGCCTTCGGCGGGAGTAACAGGGACCGCGCGCGGGAACGCGGAAGGAGAGGTCAGAACGGCGGCGTGACGCTCGGCCTCTCATCTGTTTCACGCGGTCTCTGCTGTAAAGCAGCAAAGTGGTGAATGTGGACATTTACTACTGTAGTGCTATGTAGCCCGCTGGAATCATCCCTCTGGAGGGTGAAGAACAAAGATATCTGCACTGTCTCATTTGCATTACACCACAAATGAACACAATGATTATTATTATTATTTTTTTATTTTTTTTGAAGACCACTGCATATGACTAATGCTGCGGTTTGCACGGAAATCGAATCCCTTCCCTAAACGAATTCCGCTTTGTCTGCAAATGCAATTGCTGGCATTGGAATTGATTTTCTTTGTTTTCTTTTTGTGCAGGGTTTTTGTCAAACGTGGGTTTTACTTTCGATACCGCACGCCAGCGACCGTGACCACGGTCCCTCGCGGGCGCACGTTGTCGATAGTCCTCTGAGCGTAAACGGCTGGAATGTCCGCGGCTGGGACGAGGTAAAGCCCGCCTTGTAACCGGGGCCTCTCCATCGCGGGGAATAGCGGTCCGTTCGCTCGCTGTTGCCAGCCCTGTATCTGAGGGGCGACTGAATTATAATAATCATAACGAAAGCGGGTGTAGCTGCTCTGCGGAAAAAGCAGGGGACGGGGCGTGGGCGAAACGGCTGTGTCATCGCGTACGCGGTCGCGAGCGCGCCGGCGAGACGGTGTGACATCACGCGTGAAATCGGGCGGGGGGGTCCAGCTGCGTGCGGGGCGGGACGAGCGGCGGACGGGGCGCGCTGCGTCAGGGGGCTGCGTTATGGATGTCCCTCTGCGTCGGGGCCACGGCGCATCTGTTCACGCCCGGCTCCTGGAGGACGCGGGACGGGACGGAACGTTCCGGCGGCCGCCAGGGGCCTCTGTGGCTCAACCGGACAGGTGCCTGGTAAACACGGGGGGGGGGTGGTGGGGTGGGCACATATTTTGATAAAAGTGGTGCAGATGCATGCTGTTACTACCTGCCTGTGGTTTTGGCAGAAGCAGATATATGGGCTCACGGTTGCAACCCGTTTGATATGCTGCTGCACCAGAGTTAAACGCAAATAGCAAAGCTTCACTTGCAGTCCCTGAGAAGTCAGAAAAGAAGGAACGTTACAACAAAGCATCTAGTGAAATACAACACCCACACACTCATTCACACACACACACGCACATGCACACACACACACGACTCTTTTCTCCTTCACTGTGTACAGTGCTGAAGGCAGTAGGCCAAGCTCCTGTCTTTCTCAATGGACTCACAAAAAACTGGTGAATGTGTGCGAGAAGAAGAAGAAAGACTTTTTTCATGTGCGGACTTATTTTACGATCATTAGTACATGTCCGTTCCCTTTTCCCTCGCAGTGAATAGGCTGGTTGATGCTTCCATCCAGGTCTCTGTGGCATGAGAACTAATCAGTGCGCACTCCTGAGATTTATATACATGTTACGTATCAAAGACCATTTTCTCTTTTTAACAGCTTAACCTGGAAACGGGCACATGTTATTACATGTTAATAGACATGTTATTTCAGTGGTATAAAAGGTATGCGGTACGTCCAGATGGTTTTACTGCTTAATTCCTCTCCTGCCAGTCCACTCAGTCTTGACCGGTTGCCAAGTTTTCTTCCAATTATCGGGCCCCGAAAAAACGCTGAATCGGAGCTTTGTGTCTGGGCTTCCGGATCTTTTGTAACAATCCATCCACACTTTTGAGAAATCTGGAGCAGGATATTTTACAAGTACGGCATTTTTTTTTTTTTTTTTGAACAGACTCAAAACTTTTGGTCAACTCCCCATTTTCAGTTACAAAGCCGCCGTCTCTGTTTCACAGATTTCCGTTATTGGCTCACGGCCCTGATGTCTGAAAACTGACCGCGAAAAGTATCGAAACCGCACTTTAAAAAAAAAAAAAAAAAACCCCCACACATTACTGCAGACGAGCGCTAATCTGATAAAAGGATAACAAGTGGGAACAGAGCATTACACGGATCCACGAGCCAAAGCAGATTTAGGCCGACTCGCTGAATCTTCCGCTCGAAAACTTGGACACGGCGAGCGAACCCGACTTAGGGAAACATGCGAGCTTTGCGCTTTTTCCCCCCCTCTCAAACACGGCTCACGGGCTCACGAGCTCACGCACACACAGAGCCTCTCATTTCGCCGCCGCGCCTGACCCCGCGACCCCGTGTCTGCTCGCCGCTGAAAGGTCACTGGAGAGACCGAGCGCGGGTCGAGCGTAAACCCCTTTCCCGCCGCGATTGCCGGCTCACTCTACAAAAGACTTTTTAGCCCGTCTGTTCGCGCGCCGCGATACGAACGAGACTAACCCTCGCTTAACCCGTTAGCCGCATCCTGATTGGCGGACTCGGGGCGCAGACGTATTGAACGCTAACGCTAATGCTAGCGGTGCAGACCGCCTGATATCTGGGCTGGTCTGCACCACCGGACGCCCGGCCTGGCCTGGCGCTTGTTTCGTTTGCAAATGCCAGGCCTTCTAGACGAAATCTTACTTTCGTCTGTCGGACGTCTTACTCTCTGGATATAAGCCAGGGTTTTTAAAAAAAAATATATATATATTTTTTGAAGATAGATTGGAGCGACACGCTGCCAGTCTCCCGGGCGTATGAAGCTGAACAGAGGCGGACGCCGCTCTGCTTCTTAAAAAAAAAAAAAAAACGACCCGGTTATTCACGCGAGGTGATCAGAACCTTCGGGGCTGGACGCCGGCGTTCGAGGCGAGACGACAAAACGTGGGGCCGGCTCAACGCGGCTGGGAGCCTTAACCGTATCATAGCAACGGCAGGGATGCTGCTTACTCGTTGTTTAGGATGGGGGATTTACAAGGGAACGAATGACTGTGCATTTAGCGTCGCAGGACATAGAATTGGCGTCTGCTTTCGATTCTAATCTCTTGTTTGAGGAGCCGGCGATGTGGAAGATTGGGGTACACACAGGGGGCCGCGAGAGCTTACCCAGAAAAACAAACACCGGCGGCGGTGTTCCGTAACAAACAGACTCGTTTGTTCGCCCATTCAACGCCCCCCCCCCCCCCCCCCCCCCCCCCCTTCGAGAAAAAAACGGGCCAAAAATAAAACAAAAAAAATCAGTGGCCATTGTCTCCCCTCATGAAAGGCTTCCCGGAGTCCCCCGCTCCCTCCGTACCGGGGTAAACAGTAATGCGGCGCCGCGGTGACATCATAACAGCGTCCCTTCATTCAGGCCGGGAGCCGCGCGGGGCGGATTGATAGCTCGGCGAGATCGACGGGCCAATTAGCGCCGCGGCGGAGAGGGGCGACGGGCCCCCAATTAGCCGGGCATCGTCTGCGGGAGCGCCGGAGCGTCGTCGAGGCGCGGGGACGGGCCGTCTGGGAGGGAGAGATCTGCACCGGCTGTTTGGGGGTTCAGGCCCGGCGTTGGCTCTGTTTGCTCTTTTCGCTCTTGCCTCGCTACTCTGTGAAGTGGATTAGTGGCCGTTCTCAGTAAAAGCGCTGTACAAAAATTGAAACTGAATTGAATTGAATCTGGCTGGCTTGTCTGCGTCACGCTTCCCCACGTTATTTATTTATCTTTATCGCCCGATGGAGATTTATCGTGACGATTAACGTCAAGGGAGGAACGTTCTCACGGACGCTGGGCCCGGGCTGGGGACCGACGAGCAGGAAGCGGGCTCAGAGAGGCGCTCGCTCCTCCGATCGCTCGGTCGATCGGGTTTGATCGGTCGACCGGCGCAGCGCGGGGTAGCCTTACCCTAAAAGGCCGTTTAGAGAGAGGTGCTTAATTAGTCACTGCTGGTGAAATAACGGGCTCGATTACTCACGCCTAGCAATTCAGATCAAAATGCTGTATGTTCTGTTCTCCTTTCATGCCTGTGCACCTCACAGAGATCGCAGTGCGAAACTTTCCGGTTCGCGGTGTGCTTTATGTGTCACAGGAGCGGAGTTACTCTAGTGAGGACATTCGCAAAAATAAAACTGAATAAATCAATACAAATAAAGACCTGGTTCAGGCTAGTGTGGCTAAACAAATATAAAATGGGCTGCAGATGACCAATAGTAACACAAGAAATAAACTGATGGAAGGTCACACGTTCATATAACACGAGTGGCACAGGAGGCACATGTATAGCATGAGGGGAATAGTGATGGAAACGACCCGCAGAATAGCGACAGTTAGTCCAGAGCTGTGTCTTCAGACCATGGCGGAAGATGGGCAGCGAGGGATCGGTTTGTAGGGGGGAGAGGCTCGAAACCTCCAACACCTCAGGTGCTCCAGAACCCCCTCCCCTCTCCTCTCCCCCAATTTCTGCATTTTATCACGTCTGCAAATGATTCAAATTCAGGGCAGTGATACCTCGAATCAGACCCTATTTGGGGGGACTCAGGCAGAACTCAGACCCTTCAGATTCTCTAGCACCGGGCCAGGCACGGCCCTGGATTGTCCCCGGTCTGCAGGGTGATTGGCGAGACCAAGACGAGCAGAACAGCCCGTGCTCGTCAGAACGAGCTCCTGCGTTCTCACGCGGTTTCACGCGGGCCGATCGGCGCACTCCCTCCACACTACGCGTTCTTTTCGAGGCCGTGCGTACGCCGCCTGCAGCCGTGCATTAACCCGCACATCACACCCAAAGTGCTCCCGAACAGGACGTAAACATCCCCTCCCGGTTTGCAATTTAACGCTAGCCGTAATGGAGGCGGTTAACGTCCCCGACGGTGCGTTGGGAACCACGGGAGTCAGAGCGGGGACTGGCCTTTAATTATCATTACCGCGAATTACGTTTATGCTATTTCGTCTATTTAGTTTAGGAAGCACGCCATATAATTTCAGCTTAGCTTGTTTTTACCCCCACCTCACGTAATCTCGTCTTTTCTTATTCCAGTTAATGAAAATGATTTTTTTCTTTCGCGCCTCGGTTTTTGTTTTCGCTTTCGCAGTCGACGACGACGACCTTAGATTCTTAACGTTATTGCGGTGGCGCGATATAACACATGAACGCTTTGAAAATAGGAGCAGACGAGTTGAAGCACGCCGCCTGACGAACGCAGGTCTCGTCAAAATGCCAGCATAATAAAAAAAAAATAAAAAAAGAGTGCGGTCGCATTATTATTGATGTGCCGGAGTATGCAATTACAGCAGGCAATTAATTCACTGGGCTCATCCAGTTTTAGCCCCGATTTCATTGTTTCGTTAACAACTATATGATAAAACGGGTCAACTGCCTCAATATTTGCACAGGCGGTAAAATAAAAAGCTTAATTGTTTACCCAGGTAATTTGCATTTTTCTCCTCCCCTCCCGGCTGACATTTGTTGATATTTATACTTTCCGTCCTCCGTGATTTACTGGACCTCTGGGTGACTTTCATAAAACGTGAATTATCTCCCAGCTCCTGAAGCGAGGGAGGCCGCTGTTTTACGGTTTCGTCGCCCGCGCCCCGCCCGCGCCCCCGCCCGCTCGCTCGGGGGCGCTCACGCGGGGAAGACAGGACGGGCTGTTTTGATTTACCGCGCCCCAATTTCCAAAGTTTAACAGACAGTATATTTCACGTCGTAAGG
Organism: Anguilla japonica; assembly: GCA_025169545.1. NCBI lineage: Eukaryota > Metazoa > Chordata > Actinopteri > Anguilliformes > Anguillidae > Anguilla > Anguilla japonica. Next base: position 11,045,133 of record CM045901.1, on the reverse strand, counting down.
TTAAAGCTGCCCGAGTAGTACATTTTGTTGGACAGACAGATACCCAGGCTGACATTAAAGAAGGAACCTGAGGGTTTGTCACATACCACATACGCGTCCCCCCCCCCCCCCCCCCCCCCCCCCTATCCAGGTGCCCAGTGACACCCTTAAAACCCATCCTCTACTGATGAACCCCGCTGGTGAATGCACCTGTATGCTGTCCTGCATTTCTTAAACAGGGAAGGTAACTTTTCTCCAAACGTCAAAGCCTCTGCGTGGATTGGCTGGATGTGTATGCGATGTGGGTGGGCTGAGAGCAGTCGAAGGGCATCGGTGGTCATTCCTGGTCATTTGTGGGTCTGTGATTTTTGCAAGCTTCGTCTCAAATACCAGTGCAGTGATGTGCAATCGAGCAGCACTCAACAAAAAGGGCAGGCGTATAAAACAGGGTCTTTACCCAGGGTATCTATCCAAAAAAAAGGCTAAGTAGTCCATCCACCCCTCCATCCATTATCTATATCTGCTAATCCTGGGCAGGGTCACGGGGGGGGGGCGTAGGGGGGGGGGGGGGCAGGGGCTAAGTAATAGAATGAGGAAAAACTGAAGTGCACAGAGCTTGATAATATACTGACATTATGCTCCAGTTTGAGCGATACTGATGTTGATATATCACACGCTGTATCAGGAGCCACTGAGCTGAGTCTTCATAAGGAATGTGAACATATGCAAATAATCACAGCAAAATCTGTTAAAGGTGCGCTAAAAATAGGCACGGAATTATGATTATGACACCCCCCCCCCCCTCCCCCCCATGGAGGTCCTCATAGACACTTGGCTAATACGATGGCACCGGGAGCGGGTATATTCGCTGAGAAGATCCGTTTGTTTGGAGGCAGAAATCGGAAGGCATCTGTCTGTGGCACAGCGCAGCGCGGCACGGGTTATGATTAAACATCTGTCACGGAAACAAAAAAACCAGAAAAGAAACAGCGGGGGGGGACGCGGCCACCGAATTGCCCAAAAAAAAACACTGCCGTGAGCGTTCTGCGTCCCCCCCCCCCCTCTCCCCCCCCACCCCGGGGGAGCGGGATGCAAAAAATAATTAAGATTAACTTAAACTTCACTTTCGTCTGTTTCTGTTGACACGACAAAAAAAAACAAACAAACGAAACTGCAAAAAGAAAAGTGAGCGGGGCGTTCGGCGACGTGCACCCCCCGCCCGCCTCCTGGGGCTGCGGGACGCTGTGAGCCAGCCTGGCGTTTTAAAAAGCTCCCCCCCCCCTCCCCCCCGGCGGCCTGTGAACGCACCAGATACAAATATGATCGCTTTTTGTAAGTTTTCCTTTAATCCCGGGGGGCGGGGGGGGGGGGACCCGGCTTCTGGCCCGGGGACAGAATCAATACGTCTGGAGCAGAGACCAGACTATGGCAACCGCGGTACGGAGACGTTCCCGGGTCATATATATCTCGCCCCCAAATCCTGCACGTAGCTCACGGTAATGCTATTTAGAATCAAGTCCCCCCACGTTTACCCCCCACCCACCATGAGACCAGGGCTACCTCGCCTCTGGCTAATGAGTCATTAGCATTCACTTCCCTGAAGAGTTTCCCCCCAAAATTAGTGTGACGGCGCTTGCTGGCCAAACTTGTGTTATAACTAAAGAGTATGGTGAGTAACAAATGGTTAATAAAGCGTTAATAACACCATTGCACTTTGCAAATAACGCATTTGTGATGTTCTGTCTATTATTATTAGTTGTTAGAAAACATAGATGGCGGATAGCAGGGTTTCTGGCCATAGAATAAGAAATACAAGGTGACAATTCTGCTCAGCTGTCAATCAAGCACACCTCATCAGTGCATATAACTAAACTTACGTAAAATTATCTATAATTACCAGTAATTATCTCATAACTTTTTTATAAATCTTTGACTAACCATCAGCAACACATGGCATAACGTAGACACTAAGTATTCTCACTCAAAGCTACCGAGCGTTTAATCACGTGTTCAAAACTTTGAAAACGTTCCGTCCTGTTTTATTTGTACAAAAAAAAAACCCCCGTCAAGCTGAAATCACATCCAGGTGGTGTAAACCGCGTAAGTAAAGCAGGCTGGAAAAAAAGCAAAGCACCTGGCGGTCGATTCTTTCTGCTCTGAACTGCATTTCCGTACAGTCGCTTGGCGGGAGGGGGGGTTGGGGGGGGGGGGGGGGGGTAGCGATTATGCTAATGCTAATAAAACGTGTGCAGCCAAAGCGTTCCGTGGATTAGCTTCTCCGGCTCGGCAGCGAAAGGAACGAGAGAAAAAAGAAAAAGACGACAGAAGGAATGAACGAACGCAGAGGGTGGGGGGGGGGGGGGGGGGGGGAAACGCCAGCGATTTCACCGCGGCTCGCCGGCTGCTGCCGCAATTAACCAGCGAGGGGGCCCCGGCGCCCCGATGGCGCCAGCGGGGGGCTCCCCTTTCTCGCCGAAGCGCGGCCATTAGCTCGCGCCGACGCTAGCCTCCCCTCCTCCCTGTCCCTGGAGGCTCTGCCCACAGGGGTACCCCCCCGACCGCCCCCTCCCCCCCATCGAGAAACGCCATGGCACGGGCGTTCACAGCGATCGCACATAATAAAAAAAAAAGCCGCTGGAGGTCTGAATCCCCACCTGGCCCTTTATTTATTTATATATAACCGCGCGGCTTATCGCTCATTTGAAACTTAAGCCCCCCCCCCCCACCTCCGCTGGGGGGTTTGCGTACTCCGGTCTCTGCGTTTGTCAGCCAATCACGTTCAGCGACCTTGAAGTGCGGCCGTTTGGGGCGTACGCGGGGTTGGGGGGGTGGGGGGGGGTGGTTGTTGGTTGGGGGGTCTCTCCAGTATTCAGGGCGGGGTGGTTGTCCTTGTCATGCCTCTTTGTAGTTTGACTTACCATCACTTTCTTTGCGTATTGTGTGAACTGGACTTGATGTTCATGGCCATGGATTACATAATGAGTATTGCTGCCAATGACCTTCGGTATGCACTCATTGTACGTTTTGGATAAAAGCAACTGCCAAATAAATGTAATGTACTGCTGAGATGCTGCCTGTGCCTCATACAGCACAGATTCCAATAGAACACCCGGTACTCCCCCCCCTCCATATTCATCACACTGAAAGTTCTGCCTCAGTAACATTAACACTGGAACATTCCGGTTTGACAGGTCTTCTGAAAATGGTTATTCCGTGCTGTAAACACATTAAAGACTACAGTGCGTTACTGGCATTTTGAAGACGCTCATATCCCCAGATTCTGTTTTTTTTTTAGACATAGTATTCATAGTATGCTGATGTACCAAAGCAATTCAGGTTAAGCACCGTGCTCAATGGTGCTCAATGGCAATGTCCCAACTACTAATCGAACCTGCAACCATTCTGTTCAGAAAACCCAGTTCCCTAACCATTACACTACACCACCGCCGCCGTTGCCCTTAGACCCCCCCCCCCCCCCCTCCTGCGCGTAAGACACGGAGCGGACAGAAGGAACGCGGGGGGTTTCCGTGACGACGACGCTTCTCGGGCCCGACGGCGCCGTCGTCACGGAGGCGCGGCAAAATGGCTGCTCCGTCCCTCGCTCCGTCGGCGGCGTGCCGCGACGCTGACTCGCTCAATTAAAAGTTTCGGCGTCTGAAGTGGGGGGGGGGGGGGGGGGGGGGGGAGACTGATTCGGAAAGGTTCTGTTTTCCCCAGCGCTCCGCCGGAGAGTACGCAGTCATGTGACTATTCACGGTCCCGCGCTGCAGAGGCTTTCCCAGCCGCTCTCTCAGATAACCACGTTTCCTTTGTTTCAGATGAAGGCTGCTAATTATGAACAGAACAAAGCTAATGAACGATGAGGTTCGCTGAAAAGGCTGCTGAGAGGAATTTGGGAGAAGGCAAAGCTCGTATGTAAAAAAAAAAAAAAAAAAAAAAAAAAAAGAAAAGAGAGGAAATTAATGAATTAATGAAAAAAAGCTTTGGAGCGACGCGTCTGGTCTGAGGGCGTCGCTGAGCGGGGTTTCTACTGCCGGAGAGAAGCATATGCTAATGGAGCAGGGGGGGGGGGTGGGGGGGGGGGGGGGGGGGGGGGGTTTCAAACGGCTTCCATTTTGCACGCGTCCTAGTTTTCCGGTGGTCTCTCGGGAGGGGAAACGGAGGCTGCGTTCGGGGGCGTGTCAACAGGGTGACGGAAGCGCCGCGGCGATCCGGGACGGCTGGCGGCGAGTGTCACGGCCAGCAACTGCTGATCCCCCCCCCCCCCCCCCACCCCCCCTCCCCATATCTCACATCTCCGCGTTATAAAGTCTTGAAAACCATGATCGGGGGGGACGCCAAAACCCGGGGCACGCCTGCGAGAGAATCTGCCGAAAATGACGGCAGTGGTCATTCCGTGACGTCATTTGGCGGAGAGGAATACATTTCCACCTGCAGGTAACCCAGGGAATTTAATACATTACATTACAGTCAGATCCCTGTGAGCCGAACCTCTCGCCCTTCACTGTTAGCAGGCTGCCTGCATCATTATTTAATCAGCCGGAGAATTGACTGCTATAGGAAAGCACTGAGAGGCCCTTCTCACACCGGGAGAAGAGAGAAACCCAAACGACCTCAACCGGGGCGGCACCGGGCCCGCTGGAACGGGACGTCCCTCCTGAAGGACACTCGCTCTGCCCGTTCAGGCTGTCCCGGGGAAATGACATTGATGAAGGAGAAAGGGGGGGGGGGGGGCGGGAGGGTTATTAAGGCTCGCTGATCACAGAGTGCATTAAAGCAGAGATTGGGTTCTTAGAATGAAGAGACAGCCCAAATCCCTGTAATAGGTATAAAAGGGCTCTCATTATTTGCCTGGTGTCAGGTACGCTGTGCACAGAAGCAATCTGATTCAATCTCTTTCTTTTTTTTTTTTAACTCCCAGAATTCAACTGCAAAGGCAATGTAGAGAATAAAGAGAAGGGTACCACAGAGAATAAAGAAATGGGAGATGGGTACCATAGAGGATAAGGAGATACGAGCTGCAATTTCGGCGGCAAGAGTAAACAACGGAGATTCATCCACAGCCGTGCGTTTCCCCCGGCGACGTGTGCAAACCCAAAAGCCCGGCTGAGGATTCTTGCCTCCCCCCCCCCCCTTGGTGCCTTTAGCGCTCCTGTGTGGGAAGGCTATCACATGGGTGACATTTCCCCATTCAATTGGTTCTTGGGAAAGAGTACAAGGCAATGCAAAAAAAAAAAAAAAAAAAAAAACAAACCAAAAAAACAAAACTACACAGAGAGACCAATTAAAGAATGAAGTTCTTTTGGTTTCTCACAATACACTCCTCTGATTGCTTTCCTATAGCAGTCAATTCTCTGGCTGATTAAATAATGAGAAAGGCAGCCTGCTACAGTGAAGGGTAAGAGGCTCGGTTTATTGGGATCTGACTGTAATGAATTAAACTCCCTCGGTTACCCGCAGTTGGAAACGCATTCCTCTCCCGCTGCCGTCACCGGTACTGATCACCGGCACTGCACTCAGCACTTACCAACAAACACCTCACCTCACCTCACTTACCAACAAACACCTCACCTCACCTCACTTACCAACAAACACCTCGCCTCACCTCACTTACCAACAAACACCTCACCTCACCTCACTTACCAACAAACACCTCACCTCACCTCACTTACCAACAAACACCTCACCTCACCTCACTTACCAACAAACACCTCACCTCACCTCACTTACCAACAAACACCTCACCTCACCTCACTTACCAACAAACACCTCACCTCACCTCACTTACCAACAAACACCTCACCTCACCTCACTTACCAACAAACACCTCACCTCACCTCACTTACCAACAAACACCTCACCTCACCTCACTTACCAACAAACACCTCACCTCACCTCACTTACCAACAAACACCTCACCTCACCTCACTTACCAACAAACACCTCGCCTCACCTCACTTACCAACAAACACCTCACCTCACCTCACTTACCAAAAAAACACCTCACCTCACCTCACTTACCAACAAACACCTCACCTCACCTCACTTACCAACAAACACCTCGCCTCACCTCACCTACCAACAAACACCTCACCTCACTTACCAACAAACACCTCACCTCACCTCACTTACCAACAAACACCTCACCTCACCTCACTTACCAACAAACACCTCACCTCACCTCACTTACCAACAAACACCTCGCCTCACCTCACTTACCAACAAACACCTCACCTCACCTCACTCGCCTCACCTACCAACAAACACCTCACCTCACCTCACTTACCAACAAACACCTCACCTCACCTCACTTACCAACAAACACCTCACCTCACCTCACCTCACTTACCAACAAACACCTCACCTCACCTCACTTACCAACAAACACCTCACCTCACCTCACTTACCAACAAACACCTCGCCTCACCTACCAACAAACACCTCACCTCACCTCACTTACCAACAAACACCTCACCTCACCTCACTTACCAACAAACACCTCGCACCGTCTCTGGGAGACGCGCTTCTGGCAACTTCCTCTGAAGACCGTCCGCCGTTTCCCCAGCAGTAAATGTTTCAAACAGACAGAAGGGTGCAGTCCCACTCCCAATCAACATTCGTTTATAGATTTTCGCTTTCAAATGAATGTGCTTGCTGGTTTTGTTCTTCACAAAGACAATTTTGGCGAGTTAATTGCGAACTGCAAAACTTGGCAAACTTTTTGGAAGCTGACGAATGTGTAAGTAAAAAAACAGAAACGACTGTAACTGTAACCATCCCTTAATCCATTGAAGTTAAACTTGCGTTTTAAAAAAATGAGTCAATGTTGTTTCGTGAGGCACAAAAAAACATTTCAAGGAATGATAGCTTATTCAAAACCTGCCCTAACAGCTAATTGCACTTCCGTGGCCAGTGGCAGAATTCAGCGTCATTTCTGAAAGATTTCCACTTTTACTCTTCAGGGAGTCCAGTCAGTGCTGTACCTCCAGTCATCCAGTTTATTAATAACCCAGTTCCAAATTTGAACTAATTTTCCTGTGTAATTATAATTAAGAAGACTTTGAAAAATATATATTTATAAACTTTTACTTGCACTCCCTGGAATGTGACGGGGGGGTTAAAAAAAGAACGTTTAATTTTCAATCAACCACAGAAATCCAGACTGATTAATTCCCCAGTACACCTGCTTGAAGAAGCACATGAATAAAAACACTGTTCTGGAATTCAACTCAAAAGGACATTTAACCATACCAACATAACGTTGGGCCAAGGAGATTCATTTGTTGAAGAGGAATGGTGATGACATATGATGTCTTCTTCACTATTATTATTATTAGTAGTAGTAGTAGTAGCATTAGTAGTAGTAGTAGTAGTAGTAGTAGTAGTAGTAGCAGTTGTAGTAGTAGTAGTAGTAGTAGTAGTAGTAGTAGTAGTAGCAGTTGTAGTAGTAGCACTAGTAGTAGTAGTAGTAGTAGTAGTAGCAGTTGTAGTAGTAGCACTAGTAGTAGTAGTAGTAGTAGTAGTAGCAGTTGTAGTAGTAGCACTAGTAGTAGTAGTAGTAGTCGTAGTATTACAGATGCACTTTGCCTCTTCAGTTGTGCATTGTCCAAAATGACCTGATCTCCATAAGCAGGTGGGGATTTTAGCAGCATTTTGAATCCTGAAGGTCGGCCGTCTCGCGGTCGCCACTGTCCCCACCGGCGGCACTTTCGGCCTATCGCGACTCCTCCCGCTGGCTGAAGCGAGCGGCTCTGAGCCAACGAGGCACGTCCACGGCGGCGTTTCCCTTTAAACTCCCGCGAAACAAGGGGGGATTGCGGAGGCGGATCAAGCGGCGGGCTCTTCAGAAGATTCAATTCCGTCTGCTGCTTAAAACGGTAGAGCGTGGCAGTCTGACGGGCGACTGCGCCCAGAAAGGTAAATAAAGCCGCGGCCCTGAGTGCCTTGAAGCCCGCGCTCTTTTTCCCTTCGGTTCTTTTCCGCCGGGTGTGGGGTTTTTTTGTTGTTGTTCTTTTTAATCTTCTTCACGGGAACACAAGATTGATTACACCGCGGTCCCCTCGGCCTCCGAGCGGGACTCGCTCTTCGGTACCACGGAGAAAGGCCGGGGGGGAGGGGGTGGTGGAAGTTGGCGGGAAGCCAGCCGTTCGAGCCTTTCGCCGCGGCGACCAACGCCCACGTTCCCGCGGGAGCAGATTTGACGAGGCTTTAAACAGGACAGCATTAAACGGGACAGGCCACGGGGATTCCGGCGGGTTATGCGTGCCGCTGTCCCTTTGGGGCCACGCCCGGTTCCCATGGCAACCAGCGAACCTTCACGTGACAGGACGGCGCGCTGCGTGGCCGCGGCGAGAACGCCCACGTGAGCTTCAGGGGCGAGGCAAAGACAGCGATGCGGGCGTCTGTGGTGGTCTTTCGGCTTGTCGGCGCATGGTTTTTATGTGGACTCGCTCAAAGGCATGATTTAATCACAGCCACAGCCACATCTTCACTAGCGTGTTAATTAAAATTAAATATCACATTTCAAGTTTCAGGAGCAGAATGGCATTCTAGCTCCCGGCTCTGTGAACGGTCAGTGCTTGATGACCTCCCAGTGCCCGGGCTTTTAACTGCATCCCCTCCACCGCCACTCACACACCTATTCTCTCATCTCCTCAGTGGCAAGCTCACCCTGCCCTTTTCCTCTGTCTGTCTGTCTGTCTTTCCATTTCTTCGACATGAGTCTCCATGGTTACAGCACACTCGCTGAATGGCTTTCTGTTCCAGATCATAGCTCTACAGACTTGTAAAAGCCTGCTTTTGATGCCGAGAGTGAGGTTTCACGAAACCAACAATGGCACCGGTGACTCGGTGAGCCAATCATCGTGTTCCGCTGTGAGGAGCAAAGCCTTTTGATTGGTTTAAAACAACTTGACGGTCCGGCAGGTGATTAGCAGCCCACAGTGCCCAACGTGGAGGTCAGGAAGCCTCGCTCTTCAGTCATTACACAGCACCACGCCCGTGTCCGGCTCTTAGAGCTGGCCTTCACACTGTGCGAGCATGCTCGTAGCCTGCAGCCAGCCCTCACACACGTACAGCCGCACGAATGCTATGTGCGGCATCCGTGCGCCTGTAGGTGTGTGATGACTGGCTGTAGCCTATGAGCTACGGGTTGCCTCTTTGACAACGGAAGCCATTGAAAACGCCACTCTGGCCATGCTTCACCCCCCCCAACCCCCCCTGACTGTTCTGCTGCCATGCTAGCCACTCCGGATAAGACAGGATGCCATTTGAATACTAACGCACACAGCTCCTGATAATGGCAAATTAAAAGAAAGTCAGTATGTGGACTGCGCTTGAGTGAGATAACATGTTGGCTGAGGAAGAGGTGCCAATATAGATATTTACCAAAGCAAAGGAAGTGCTTCCAACCTGGAGAGCACTTTGGCAGCGCACCAGAGAGTCTCCGATAAGCCCTAATTGAGAGATTTTAATTCCCCGCCTCTTGCTTTCATTCGCGATATTTCAAAAAAACAATTTACGCATTTTTTTTTTTTTTACCTTCTTTGTTTTATTTTCGGTTTGATTTTTAAGAGCGTTCGTTAGGGGAGGGGCCGCCTGTCCCGCTCTGCACCCGCGATCTCATCGCCGTCGGACACGTTCGATCGGAGCGGGTCTCGGAACGATCTGCGCTACCTGCAGGGATCGATTCGCACGTCACGGTGACGGATGGGCCGTCGCCAGGGCCGCGGTCGCTAAGCCCTCTCGGCTGCTGACTGCGGGCGGGGTGAAATGGCCGCTGTTAAAGACGGCGAAGCGGCGGTTCGTTCACCCTCGCCGCCGAAGGAAAACGGAGAGGGGCTCGGACACTAGGCCGGGCGGATTCAGCCGCGGTCAGAGTAGCCAGAGCCAAAACACACAAATTAAGGGGCCTCAAACAGCAGTGTTTTGGCCTGACCACAGTGTTCACCCTCACCAGCTTTGGTTTTGACACAAATGACCTGAATTCTCCTGTACTACAAAAACTCACACTACTCTTAAGTCGCCCAGGAGAGGGGGGAAAAAAAAACTACATCGACCAAGATTACTAGTGACGGGAGTGAACGCGCAAAACCGAACCGGTATTTCGCCGGTGTGTTTGCCAGCACGGGGAGAAGGCAATCTCATCGCGGCTCATCGACCCGGCGATCAGCGACGGCGTTCCTAAAAGGTTCGAGGCATAACGGCTCTCTTGGTGACGGGGGGGGGGGTGCGAATTAACTGCAATTAATCTGCGCTGCTCCTGTGTGCATATCACCCACACAGTGACGCAGACCGCTACGCGTTCAGAACAATCCGTTAACTTTTCAAATCGACTGACTGATTGTTAGTGGCTGCAATGGCTTATGGGAAAGGGCCCGTTTATCAACAGGGGCAGTGTGTCCTTTTGAGGTGGATATGAATTTTTTTTTCTGCCATTTTAATTGATATATCCTGTTTCTGCACTGCTTCACTGCAATAAAGCAGAATGAAGGATTCACCAAGACACACACACACACACGCACGCACACACATACCTTATAAGATATAACTTGCATCCAAAAACAAAAACCAATTAATCTGCACACAAACCAAACACCTCTGCCAGCAAACCAATGTGTTGGTACACGTGCCATCGCAGCAGCTTTCAAAACGATTCCGCGTTTTGCTCCAAGCGTGTCGTTTTATTAAAAACTCCAGACCCAAAGGAACGCTGCATCCCCAAAGCAGATTGCCATGTTTTTTTTTTTTTTGTATACAGAAGGATTCGCGGTCCGCACGCTTAAGAATTCTCCCACAGATAATCACTCGGATTGGAACCGTAATCCCGACAGCTCTCGAAGCTATACCTAGGATTGTTGTGCGAGGCCAAGATAAGCGTTTGATAAATCGCACCACACAGTGATGTAGCTTCCTGCTTAGTGGCTTTTACTTTGAATTTAATTTCCCCGTCCGAACAGCTACTGACTAGAAAAACCTATTAAAAACATTTTTACTTTTATTTTGTATTTTTTACATCATTGCAACCTGAATATAATTTCAATCTGTAAATACATTTTCCAGCTGCGTCTGAGCTAAACGAGTCCCGCTCGGAATGGGAGGCGAGATTTGTACAGTGGATACACGCACTCACACACGCACTCACACACACACACACACACACACACAAGCACACACAAGCACACACAAGCACACAGGCACTCAAACATGCACGCACACACACGCACACATGGGGTCTTTGTAGTAAATTCACTCTTTTTTGTTTTTACTCCAGAGCGGTGGTGTTGGCGGGCGGAACCGCGCGGCAGATTGCAGCCGCCGATCCGCGCCGGAGACGCTCCGCGCAGCTGTCGCCCGTTTCCCCCCCCGCCCCGGCGCTGTTCCTCCCGAGCGCACGCACGCACGCGAGGCGCTGCTTCACCTCGTAAACAGAGGACTCGGGGCGACCGATTCGCCGCGGCGCCCCCTGGGGGTGGGGGGGTGTGGGGGGGGGGATTACCGGAGGCAGCCGGCGGAACTCTGTCGCCGCCCCTCTTCCAGCGGGGGACCTGGCGGCCGTCCAAATGCGCCGACAGGCGTGAAGACGTTTTCCATTTAAACAAAAGAAGAGCAGATGGATTTATTCTCCAAAAAAACCGACCTGAGAACAAGTCAGACCTCGGGGCGCCACTGCACTTAGCGCGACAGGGCGTGGCCAAAAGTCTGTTTTTTAAGATCGCCTGACCCTCATCGGGTACCACTGGGCGTGTGTGCGCGCTGTCATGGAGCACAGTCAGCTCTTTGCCAGCCTCAAAGATAATATATTGAAACAAGATGGCGCGCTGTAGGAGAAGCGTCGGCAGAATTGCCTTTCATTAGTGAGTAATCGGCCACTTTGACAAGCGCACATGTTCAACCGCGAACAGCTGGGGGGGGGGGGGCGACGCCTTATTTGCTTTGTTTCATTATTTTAGTTTCGGCCTAAAAAACGAGCGCGTGTCGCGGACTGGTGCGGCCTTCGCCCCCGGGCTGACTCATCGGGGGCGGTGTTCTGATAAGCGCCAAATACACTCTCGAGCGTCTCAACAAGACATGGCAGCCATTACGCCATCGCACAAACAATCTTCCGCTCGACAACGGCATGACACAGTAACAGCTAACACGCATGACACAGTAACTGCTACCACACATGACACAGTAACAGCTAACACACATGACACAGTAACAGCTAACACACGCCACAGTAACAGCTAACACATATGACACAGTAACAGCTGACACACATGACACAGTAACAGCTAACACACATGACACAGTAACTGCTAACACACATGACACAGTAACAGCTAACACGCACGACACAGTAACAGCTAACACGCACGACACAGTAACAGCTAACACGCACGACACAGTAACAGCTAACACGCACGACACAGTAACAGCTAACACACATGACACAGTAACAGCTAACGCACATGACACAGTAACAGCTAACGCGCATGACACAGTAACAGCTAACGCACATGACACAGTAACAGCTAACACGCATGACACAGTAACAGCTAACGCACATGACACAGTAACAGCTAACACGCATGACACAGTAACTGCTAACACACATGACACAGTAACTACTAACGCGCATGCTAAGCTTACACGCTACAACAACAAAAACACAACACGTGAAATTTTACGAATGTGAAATTACATGGGCGTGAAGTGTTGCGCATTCAGTCGGGTGACTGAATGCCTTTTACCACACGGACCACAGTCTATCAAGCTGACAGCCGAACCTCGCCGGCCGCCCCCCGGCAACGCCGGCGTCCCGGGGGGGGTGGGAACGGCGGCGGCGTCGTCGCCGAATCCCCGCGTGCTCGTTTCTCTGCCCGTCCGATGATGGCGTCGTCATCTCTCTCCGTAATTGACAGTGAATTATTTCCCCCCCGCTCGTCAAAACGTAATCTCTCGCCGCGCGGCGATAAAAATTTATGACTTTATTGGTTGGAGGGGGGGGGTGGGTGGGTGTGGGGGGGGGGGCGTATGGAACCCCGCATTCTGATGCGAACTGTGCCAGAAGGACAGTTCACTGCTACTTTGCAAAAAAAAAACTAACAGAAAAAGAAAATGAAAAGAATTTGCCGGAAGGAGATGTAATTAATCTCTTTCCAATGTGCATGCACATGCTCAGTCTATTCAGCTCAGCTGTACAGCCTCCCTCTGTATGTGGACGGGCCAGTGGGGCTTAAAGGCAGGAGGAGAGGCGGGTAATGTACTGTACTGTACTGCAGGATCCCTCCCTGGCTGGTGAGGAGCTATATTAAGGAAGCTGGCGAAGGCTTTGATCCCAGAGTTCCCGTCACGTCTCCATAAATCCCTCTCCTGCTTTCAATGAACCTGTGTGTGTGTGTGTGTGTGTGTGTGTGTGTGTGCGCGCGTCTGTGTGTGTATGTGAGTGTATGCATGTGTGTGTGTGTCTGTATGTGCGTGTGCGTGTGCGTGTGCGTTATGTGCATGTGTGCGTGTGTATATATGTGTGTGCCTGTGTGTGTGTGTGAGTGTATGCGTGTGTGTGTTTTGTGCACGTGTGTGTGTGTGTATATATGTGTGCGCCTGTGTGTGTGTGTATGTGTGTTTTAACATAGGTCATACTTCACATATTCTCCACAGAGAGTGTTTTTGCCTGAGGCAGCCCAGGTGATGCACCTGGCTCATGGGTAAAGCGGCCGGGGCCTGGCCTGGGAATGGAAGGCTGTTTGCGGGGAGAGAGATGACTCTGCGCATCCCGCAGCCGAAGCAGGATCTCCCCGGCAGTTACGGCAAACCCCCGGCGGTGTGAGAGCCTCATAATCCGGCCCGGGAGGCTCGCGGCAGAGCGCCATTAAAAATTGACTTTGTTCTAGTCGACCAATCAAAGTCCGAGGACCAAATCAGGCCAAGGCTTCATCAATTTTAAACTTGAGTAAGTTCATTAAAAAATGAAATGGGTTGGGGGGGGGGGGGTGTTGGGGGGGGGGGGGGGGGGGGGGTACGGTTAGGAGTGTGATGGCTGCAGGCGGGGGTTCTGGAGCGGTTCATCTGCAAGTGAAGCTTTGACAGCGCACAGAGCGGACTTATCGATTGGCCGGGTCTTATGCCAATCGATTAGCTGGGTCTGATGCCGGGGTCCACATAGAACCCCTTGCCCTGCTGGACCATCTGTCAGTTCATACTGAATATGCTGTATGTATCCATTCCAATATCTTTCTTCTAGCCATCACCACATTCCCATAAGTGCTCTTCAAAGCTGTGGTCCCACCCCTTTTTAAAAAAAACAGCGAGTTCCAGTGAGCCTGGCATCTCATGTCTGTCTTAGATTCCTAACCAAAATGCATCATTGCACTTGGCTTCTCACACTTAGATGCCGCACCACAATGTTTTCAGAATCTTTTTTTTTTATTGCCTAGTCTAGTTAAAGAAATGCTTTTCAAATGACAGAAATTGCAAAAGACCATGTTATCACTGAGAAGAGAGAAGAAGAGAGAGAGAAAAAGAGAGACAGAGAGGTGGACAACCCTCCTTTAAAGTCTCTTCCATCAAGGGAGGATGGGGGGGTTTTGGGGGTGGGGGGGGGGGGGGTACATTCAATCAACTTCTGCGGCTTAAGTTTTTTTTTTTTTTTCGTTGTCAGGATGGCGGTGGCTTCAAAGTCAATATCGGGCTGTGGAGGAGGGCTAGTTCACAGGCAGAAGCGGCTTCCTACCGCCACGCCGATTGGTTCGTCGGTTTCCCTGGAGACCTACGTCATCAATCAGACAATATCTCCAGGGTCTGTGACAGAGCCTGCATTTGCTGCCAAGGGCTGAACATTCTTACCTCTGATTAAAGAACACTTTTATACTGGGGGGGGGGGGATATTATGCTTTGGAGACACATTACAGCTGCACATATTTTTTTCTCCCCCCCCCCCCCCCCACACGTGTGCACACTCCACACACCCCCGCGCAGTAAATTATCAGAGGGCCCCACACGCAATACGTTACACAGGAAAGCCAGTCATCATCTCCTTTTAATATCTGTACCAGTTTATGGGAGAGGACGGCCGTATTTCTTCCACGTTAGCCGCGAGAAGGCTGCGGGGAAACGGACCACTCACGCGCTAAGGCTTTTTGGCCCCCCAACATGCCGGATTATGATTGGCCCGATTACGAGTCCTACACGCAACGCTTCCTACGGTACATATGTGTGTGTGCGGAATTAATACGGCCATGTGTTTTAATGATCGCATATTATATTCATGTTCCCATTGGGGAGGCCGTAGACCAAATGCCATATGCTGCGGTAAGCAGTTGGGACACGTCATTAATTCAACAATAACGGACTCGTGGAAAGCCTTCAGCGGAATTAAAAACGCTTTTTTAACAGACATTGCGCAGTGAAACAACCGCATGTACACGGTATGCAATGAAGTGCATTAAGGCAGTACAGTGCTTTGTTGCGATTCACCTTCACATCTGGCAACCCACCAAGTGGGTTATGTCCCCAAACCCACCGTTTCATAACCAACTGACATGGCCCAAGCAAATCCAGCACGAAGCGAAAGTGCGTTCGGATCTTGCAGTGCTGGCAGTGGCGGTAACACAACGGCGCCGCGCTCGTGGCTAACTGGTGTCCAGAGGCTCGGCTCCTGTGGTTAATGTGCCCCTCGGCTTCAGCTAACCGAAGCCGTTTGTCCGAAATTAGCTATCGACTGATAATAATTTGCTCAGTGCAACTGCACCCGAAGGGAGGAAATGCGCTTCTCTACCTGAATACATCAGCTGTTCAGGTTTTAAAACAAAACTGGCCGGGGCAAAATTTGGCAAAGGTAACATCTACAGTACTAACGTCAAAGGCGCTATATATATATATATATATATATATATATATATATATATATATATATATATATATATATATATAAACTGCCCTCTAATTACACTCCCCTGACGGCTATAGAGGTACAGCAGTGACCTGTGATGCACTTTTTGGTAATAAAGACAGTATTTGCTTTTTATACAAGAGAGAAACCAGCAACAACAACAAAAGCCTTTAAAAAAAGTGGCAAACGTCAATGTCTTAATTGCTCAAAGCAATAATTGCACTACAGCAAGCTACTGTGTGTGTGTGTGCTGGTTGGGGAAAAGAATAAATAAATATGTAATGTAAATAGATTCCTTTCATGGTGGAATGGCACAGGCTTGCCAAAGAGCCAAAACGGTTTGGATTCCACTGGACGGACGGTCCATGCCACAGAGGAGTGACCAGCCTGACCTGGAACAGGAGGCTTGCAAGCTCGAATCTCGTGCTGTACGTGACACGCCACCACGGTGCCCCTGAGCAACGCGTGTAACCCGCCAGGGCCCAGCTGTTTCAACTGCATCACATCGCACTGGAACGCAAGCTGAGTAACGCACTCGAGATGAGGGGTGGCTGCTGAGCATGATGATAATGACAACATCACAGACACATGCACACACACACACACGCTCAATCATTAACAAACACACTCACACACTCTCTCTCACACACACACATGCATGCACAAGCACACACACACACACTCACTCTCTCACATACACACACACACATTGTCTCTCTCTCTCTCACACACACACACACACACACACACACATACATGCTGTCACACACACGCTCAATCATTAACAAACACACACGCCCTCTCTCTCACACACACACACACACATGCATGCTGTCACACACAATCAAACACAAACACACGCCCTCTCTCTCACACACACACATGCATGCACATACACAAGCACGCACACACACACTCACTCTCTCACACACACACGGTCTCTCTCTCTCTCACACACACACACACACACACACACACACACACACTATCGCTGAACCAGGCCCAGGACTGATGGCAGGCGGGGTGGGGGGTGGGGGGTGGGGGTTGATTTAAGGACGCTTGCCTATAATAAGTTTCCATTACAGAATTAACCCGGGATGCCGCAGCCTTCAGCTCCAGATAGAGCAGACAGCTCTCCGAGCAGACAGGCAGTCCCCTCGCATCGGGCAGCAGACGGATTGAAGGAGGACGTGATCTTTTGAAGCCAAGTCTGCTATTTTCTCTCTGCCAGACCAGCCCAAGCCAGTTCTCATACAGCTTCTAATTAATATTACTTGTTGTCACTATTGCGTAGAATTATATGAGTAGGAAGTTAATGATGAGGATGATGATTATGATGATTATTATTCCTCTTAATGACTTAATGCATTTTTCCCATTTATGCTCCAGTGATGTCATGCATGGTCTGGCTCGTTTGGACATAGCAAAGGTTGGCCACAAGGTGGCGCTATAGAGCACACGGCATTTTCACATTTCACAAGCACAGCCCCCCATACCCTGTCTAACCGAGGGTTACAAAAAAAAGTTCCCTCTCCTCATGAGAAACAAATTTGCCCCAATAACCTGCAAGGTCCACCATCTTGGATTTTTAGCCATTTAGCACTTTCTGCATTGACGAATAAAAAAAAAAAAATAAAAAAAAGAAAAACATTTTGGCACCTGGCCCTCCATGGCGTGCTAACCTGGTGCTGCTCCAATGCAGGCGAACGCATCCACCTGCTTAAATTGCAGTTCTGGGGCAACGCGCGGAGGGAAGCGTCGTTCGTTCGGGAGAGGACGCGTGTGCCAGACTCGTAAAACGATGAAACATCGCTCTCAGCCGCCGCCGTTCGGCCGCACGTCTGCCCCGATGCCAGCCAATCACGGCGAAGCCTCGCACGCCTCCTCTCTCCGCAGTAACGCTCAGCCCTTAAAGAGGCATATATCACGGGGCGCGGTTTAACCGGTCGGGCGCTGCCGCAAATCAAATCTCACTTTCGAATGGCCGAGAGACAGGAACAGGGCGGCAGAGGGGAGATGAAGTCCAACACTTTGAGCAAAAAAAAAAAAATAAAATCTAAGCAGGGGAGATATCTTTTGGTATTCTAACACAATTTTCTTTTGGCTATTTTCACATATGCCAAACCACAAGCTACTCCAAGTGCAAGAGCACAAGAACAAAAAAAAAATAGATATTTTTTTCTAAATGAGGGAGAAAAAACAAGGCTCAGATTCCTCCACCCAAGTGACTGTTGCAGGTCTTTTTCAGTGCTTACACTGCAAAGCCAGCGCTGATTCTGCCATTATTAACTGAACCTTTGACGATGAACACACGTTATGACTGGAAACCGTCGCACCTGCTTTGCACCCGAAGCGGTTCAGCATTCCAGCTTGTATAATAACATTATACACACTGCTTATAAATGTGCACGCTTTGATTCCATTCATTTTGTTTGTGTGTGTGTGTGTGTGTGTGAGAGAGAGAAAGAGAAAGAGAGAGAAAAGAGAGAGAGAGAGTATAAAATCTATTCTACGCTTTATTCTATGGTAAAGGTATTCCATCGCCCCATTTGATCTATGTTCCGTGGGAGTTAGTTTTCCTCCAATATTAGCCTCATTAATCTTTGAAATGCACTTATTTTAATCAACGCACAATCTGCCTTCCCAATAAACACCGCGGGGATTGGCAATGGCGGTCGGAGATTTGGCGAAGGCACGCAAACTAGGCCGATATCACGACAGGAGAGATAATTCCCAGCCTTCGTTTCCTCCGGGGAAATTATCAGTGGATAGAAATACGTCTTACGGTCGGAATTTCATAACTCTTTTTTTATTTATCAAAACAACTCCCTCGGATGGTGCATACCGAAGGAACACACCAGGGCTGAGCTGAAGTCATCACTTAATCCCAAAGAACTTATCGCAATGATGCTTCTGACCTTTGAAATACCCGAGACCTGCGGTTTAATGCTAATTAGCGATTGCATTATATACCGCGTGCTACATCGCGTGGTGTCCGATGATATAAAAGCTGAATCACGCGGAGTCGTCGAGGACTCTGCACTGCAAACAATGAGCACAAAAACACACACACACACCCGCACGTCTCTCCCGGTTTGCATTATGCAAAGGCGCGCAGCTGCCTTTGAGTCGATAAAGCTCGAGCAGACTCCTCTCAAGGTTGAGCGTGTGTAAACTAAAAGAGAGAGAGAGAGAGAGAGAGAGAGAGAGAGAGAGAAAGAAAGAAACAACTTGGAGGGTTTCAATCATTTGCAGAAGATGGCAGGGACGGAGTGTTTTTTACTGCGGCACTGATATAACTCCGAGGAGTTAAGGGATGAGTCACATCGATCAGCGCCGTCGTTAGGGTGCGTGTCACCCGGCGTAGTTTATCTCCTCCCGGACGAGGACAACGGGGGCGGGGGGGGCCGGGGGGGGGGGGGGCGGGGGGGGGGGGGGGGGGGGGCGGCGGCGATGGGCCCCCGCCACTGGCTCTTACTGCCGCAGAATTCATCCACTTTTATCAGGCATTCTTCAAAAGGTCCAGCGGAGGAGGGAAGACTGATGGTAACTGTTGTTGGAGGACGGCCCCACGCCGTAGAGGAGGAGGAGGAGGGAGGGCTGGTGGGGCGGGGGGGGGTGTGGTTGAGGGTGGAGGGGGGGAGAGGTCAGAAAAACGCAGGCAGATGTTGCTCTAAATCCCAGCAGGGAACTTGTTTCTGCAATCTGGGCCATTCAGACGGGCGTGTCCTGCAGGAGACACAGCAGACCGTTTCTACAGGAGTAAATATGCTCTCAGACCGCATCAGGTTATGTACAGCCACGGATCACATGCACGCACGCAAACACACACACACACACGTGCACACACACAAACAGAAACACACGCACACACTCATACACACACACACTTTCTCCCTCTCTCTCTCACACACACACACTCATACACACACACGCTTTCTCCGTCTCTCTCTCTCACACACACACTCATACACACACACGCTTTCTCCCTCTCTCTCTCACAAACACACACACACAAATTAAAAACAGGGCTGTCCAAGTCCACTATACACACCGCCAACAAGTAAAACCTACTATGAGTGGTCCTGCCCAAGAACTGCATAGCAGAACACCCCGGTAAGCATATGATACAAAATATTCATGACCGCCTATGACACCTGTCCCAGAGTGCCGTGGGCTTCGAGAGGAGCGGCTGGGCGTGACGAGCGCGCGCTCAGCCCCGAGCGTCTCCCATAATCGCATCTCACCGTTTTAATCGTCCAATTAGCAACCGCGCGGCCGGGGCTCGTGTGCGCTAACCGGCATCGCTAATTTACGAACGGCGCGCGAGGACTCAGATAAGCGCCTCCGCCGCGTTCGCTAAGCGCCGTTATCGCAGCCTCTCCGCCGTCCGCCGTGCCCCCTTCGCTCGTTTCTCTCTGTTTACCCGTTGGGCCGCTCGTTCGGTTCGCTCTGTGTCCGCGCGCGAGCTTGAGCGTTTCATGCGCGTCTAGCTCAGCACTTTCATCGGTTCTTTTCCAAGGACCCTTCCTTTCAAAGCACCTATTGATATGTATTATAAAGGTATGTAACAATAAATAGGGCACAATGTACTACCGGTACTGTGGCAGCAGAATGGGCGATGGTGCGTTCTTCCTTCTGCACACCCCACTTATTCCAGTAACCTGGGAGAGCTGAAGCACCACGGACAGCAACTCACAGGTAGGGTAGCAGCTGGGGACAGCAGCAGCACCACGGACAGCACCGGCTCCACTCACAGGCAGAATAGCAGCTGTAAGAGGGCTGCAGCACCATGGACAGCACCGGCTCCACTCACAGGCAGAGTAGCCACTGTAGCAGGACCACCGATTTTTGGGCTTCATAAAAGGCCTTCCCTCCCATGCCTATAGGGGACACTGTCTACACACCCACTGAGGGGTTTCCTGGTGTCTTGTTAGTTCTGAAACCTTCTGCGTTTGTCAGTTCCTGGACTTAATAAAAAGCGGTGAGCCAAACATTTTGCTGAGTTTGTTTTGTCTGTTCACCGTGTGACACAGAGGACGTCCCCAGCGCCGTGTCACAGGGCACGTTATACTTGTACACACTAAAGCTCCTAGGAGATTCTCAGATAGAAAGCACTGATATTAGGCATGCCATTATGTCAACGCTTTATGCAAGATCAGCTACTCAGTTGAATTCTCCCTGCTCCTTAATGCAGTTTGGCAGGGAGGATCCAAGCGCTGTTGGAAGCTCGCTGCTCCGATCGCTGCCAAGGCCCGACAACTAATTGCGCTCCAAAAAAAAATGCGCACTGGGAACTATTCCGTTTTCACTAGAGTTTTTTTTTTTTTATGTGAGTAAATGTTTTGTTGAAAAAAAGAACCTCGTACACACATGCACTCCCACACACACGCATTTCCATTCCCATTAAATCTGTTCAAATCTCTTCCATTTCTATCTCTGGAAGAACCCGCCCTGAGCAGAAGCCTTCCTCCTGCTTCTGTGCGATGCTAAATTGCCCAGCAATGAGCAGGCTACACATTACCGTTTTTTTTTAGCAAACTCCCGTTGTCAGATAAAGGCAGCGACTCGGGTCCGAACACAGCAGGATAAGGGGACAGATTTCGGGATAAGGCCGAGAGGAAAGAGAGGCGGGAAACGAAGGCACCGCGTCCTCCCCCTCCTCCGCCACGGCGGGTTCGCCGGCTCGGTGACGGGCGGGTCCGGCGAGAGGGGGGCGGCTCCGCTTTCGCCCGGGCGGCCATTAATCACCCGCCGACAGATCCGCCGCCCGCCGCCGCCGCCGGCCGGCTAACAAATGAGGGGGCGGTCCGGGAGCGGTCCGCCGGGCGGCCGCCTGTCGTGCCTCTCCCCGGCTCTGCTCGCGGGTCCCCCCTGCCGCCCCCCCCCCTCCCCCCCCCCCCCCCCCCCCCACCCCGCCCCGCCCCACGTCTTCATCCGGCCCCCCGAGGGAGGCCATCCGTCTCCCGAGAGAGCCGGCATCAAACATTAATCCCGTTTACTCAACGCTCTGGGGGAACCGCTTTGGGGCGCTTAAAAGCTGTGCTGTGTGTGGCCTGCACCCTCCTCCTCCTCCCCCCCCCCCCCCCCCCCCCCCCCCCCCCCCCCCCCCCCCCCCCCCCCCCCCCCCCCCCCCCCCACGCTCTCTATTTACCGCCTGCAGGTGAGGGATGACTCAGCGGCCGCGGGCTACTCTTCCTCAGGGCCACTCCCCTTACCCACGAGCCCCTGCTCCTCCTCTCCACCGTCCCTCGATACTGAACTGGCCAATCACTGCTGAGTGGCAGAGTCAACATCAACTGCCATGAATAGTCTGCACAAACCAACATGTGCACAGATATTATTGTTATTATTTCTTTAGAGAATGACAAACTCAATGTTTTCATCCATGACTGCTGCCGTAAGAAGAAACTGTACAACTGTATTCTGAAGTGCAAGGAAGTCAGTCGTCTTTGCACTTTCTGAGAAAGGCAGAGTTTTCCTAAACTTTGCGCTCACTTTAAAAATCGATAAATGTTCACTCCGCGCGGATCAAGGTGACCCCAGTTCCCCCGCAGCAATAAAGCGCGGCGGTTCCTTCTTATTCACTGGTGACACCTCCTAAAAAACTGCAGCGAAATACGAGAATCCAATTAACTCAATGCCCTCCAGTGAAAACTCCTGTTAATTATGATACAGTATGCAAGTGAATATGCAAAAATGTGCCCTCCCCACAAAAAAAAAAAAACGCTGGCGTGGGATTGGTGGAGAAATTCAAGGCGGGCCTTGCGCAGTGATTGCCGGGGACCGAGGAACGCCGCGGCCTCGGATGAAAAGTAAAATGGCCGCCGTCTCACGCTTGTCTCTCTCTGGCGCTCCTGCCCCTCCACTCGCGCTCAAATCGCCGTCCACGCGGCGCCCTCGCCCCCCCCCCGTCTGGCTCAGACTCAAAGTCTCCAACAGCCACACTGCTGTGCAAATATTGGCTTAATTCTAATGGCTCATTATACAGAGTTAATTACATAAACTGCCTCTTCACCCAATCAGTGGTACAGTATATATATAACTGTGTAGACTCAGATACTTTGGGAGTGAAATGTAATTGGCTGCCGGTGAGCTGTGTTTGCTTGAATAATTTAGCCTTTTTTTTTTTTTTTTACATAGCGGCTAAACGGTTTACGCTATCCCTTAAACGGGACTCATCCGCCAACCCGCCAATTTGTTTGCACCTGTTTGATCGCGCACGGCTGTCTCGGGGTCCCGAAGGACCCCGCGGCGAAACTCTCGACCCGCGGGGCAGCGCCGCCGCCGTTCGGCCCGCGCCGCGAACGCTTCCTCCCGTTAGCATACGGCCCGACTCTTTGATGCCATTTACAACACATAAACGCGCGCGGGGGCGACTCTGATTGGTCCGGGGAGCGGTCATCTGCGGCCGCCCGACTGGCGCACGTGGGGACTGATGAGGCCTACCGACGGCACGGCAGACTGCGGTCCTTTGAGGTCCTTTTGAAATGGCTCTTATTCTTGAGGCTGTTGCTAGGGAACTAAAGTGCATGCTTGTGTGGGTGGGGTGCGGTGGGTGGGCGGGTGGGGGCTGGGGGGCGGGGTGCACCATAGAACACGCGAATTAAACTTCACCTGCACCTGGGCAGGCTGGCTTTCCAGACACGTATTATAACCTTCAGCAGAGTTTCTATTTCCAATATGAACCTTGGTGACCTACACAGAGAGAGAGGGAGAGCGAGAGAGAAGCAGAAGATCAGGAGACTCAGAGATAACTGCGGAGGGATGTTTACCTGGACTCCAAGACCTTTTACGGCGGAGGGAAGAGGCAATAAAAAACAGGAAGCCATCGCTTCTGGTGGGGAAACGGACATCTAATGCGTTTTGTAACGAGAGGCCTTTCGTGATGAAACCGCGGCGTTTGATTCGCCGTTCGATCACCGCTTACTCCCTGGGTTCGGCAGGGCGGGCCAAGACCGCACACGGAAAGCGATGTTGTGGAAACGCGTACGCGCCCAGCTCACACCTCCAGCGTCGCTTCGACCGGCCCGCCATAAAGAATCCACCCCAAAACGTAACTGACTTTCATAGTTCTGTTTTTGTTTTTGTTTTCTTTTCTCTTCAGGAGCGGTGACTGTGGCTTTTTTGCTCAGCAGTCAAACGGGTTTGTCCTGTGGAGTGACGGAACGCTCTGTCCCAGACCAGTTCTTTTAATCCGTCAGCATTCACGCTGTACGGGCGGGACAACAAAACCCTTTGAAATGAAGCTGGGGCGATGGAAAGAGCAGTGAATATTCCCTCTGCTTCCACTGAGCAAAGATAGTTTATGTAATTGTGATCTGCGTTATCGAGTAAAGCTCTCCGTCAGTTGTCGTCGGTTACATTGAATTTAAACTCTCTGATCTTTGGCTATATTTCAAAAAGGATTCAAATACACAATGGCAAAAATACACAGAAGATCTGGACATGATCGCCCTGAACAGCAACTCCCTTTATGATGCCGATATTGCAATAGCAATGTTGCTGATTCACTACCAGTGATTAAGCAACAAGATCTATCTTATGGAATTCTCAGTGCAGACAGTATTAGCACGATAAAGGTCCCGAATAGTATATTGACCAGTCTGGATAAATAAAAAATAAAAGCTTTTGCAAGCTGTCCATCAATATCTGTCCATCAATATCCCCATGGCGCATTTTAAAAAACCATTACTGGCCAATGGCAGTGCTGCAGCTGGAAACGCTGTTAGCCGTCTGGCCCTGCTGGTAACCTCTTCCGCCCGAACACAAATGGCACTTGACAATGGAAGCGGGAGTGCTTTTGACCGCGACGTCGAGCAGCACGCACAACTCAATGAAAAGCCACTTTACAGACCGAGGTTGTCAAAATGTTAATACGCCGACTTAATTTGTGATTAACGCGACTGGATAAATCAGGTCCAGGCAGTGTTCCCAGTCAAGAGTTATTGGTTGCAACAGCACTTAACTCCAAATGAATTCATATATATATATATATATATATATATATATATATATATATATATATATATATATATATATATATATTAATTTGTTTTTTTGGTTGAGGAAAAAACCAATATAAAGCCATTTAAGAAATGAGAGCCATTATACGGCAGTGGAACATACTTCATTTGTATGATTTATAGGGCTTGTTTACATCAGAACCTTGTGCAAATAAATCTGAGTTAGGAAAGGGGCGGATCGATTCTGCTTCAGCACCACGTACCAAAACAGCATTTTTTAGGCATTAGTTGCGCGGCCAGACCTTCATAACAATCGTTGACGACGTTGAGAGTTGAGCACTAAGTTTTTTTTTTGTTTTTTTTTTTTTTAAGTTTGCACTTTTCCAAACTGCACGAGGGAAACGGCGTCTCCGCCGGACGGCCTTCCGCAGCGGGGCCTCGGAAACACGGACCCTAAAAGCCGCGGGAACGCGACCGGGCCCTCGGCGTGAGCAGGACCGGCGAGCGAGGTCTCGAAACTCGCCGAGGTCACCCCCCCCGAGACGACTCGGCCTCGGCATCGCTGGAGCGGCCTGGGCGCGTGCGCGGGGTTCACGAGGTTCACAAGGTTCACGAGGTTCACAAGGTTCACGAGGTTCACGGGGTTCATGGGGTTCACGAGGTTCACGGGTAAGACCGGGCTTCCGCCCGCCGCGGACGCGAGGGCGCGGGGCGCACGCAAGGCATCCTGGGGCGGGATGGCGTCAGAGGAGCCGAACTTGACGCTGTTGCTACGTAACGGTTGCCGCTCACAGCGCGCGCGGACCGGGTTCTGTTTCCGTGGCGATGCTTCGGGCGATCTGTCCTCTGTCACTGTGCCCTCCCTCCTCCTCCCTTTCCGTTCTGTTTCCTGGTAAAGCTGTTAGATTATTGCGCTGCTTCTCTGCAATGAGCTCGCAGGGCAGTCCTTTGCCACCATTTCGGCACTAAGCAAAATTTGATCGATTGAAGTAAAATTGTAATAGTAAGGCCAACAAATGAGAACAGCACCAGATGCCCAAAAATTTCATTTCTGATTTTACTTTGATGCCAACTAGTTTTCAGCCTCAGAATAATATATAAATGACTCCAATACAGGTTTTCAAGATCTGTCCCCCATACAATGCATTACATTTCAAGCATGGATTTTGCCTCCTTTGTCGAAATTCATCCCATTCTGGCAACCCAACATCCAACTTCTGAGGGTCCAACCAAGAGCTGCCTATGTCCTCCTGTATCTTTGATTGGTCAGGTTGACTGCCACTCATAGAGGGCCAGCCAATGACATGTCACGGCAGACAACACTTGCTGAGAAAGACTGGTATATTGTTGATGTGGGACACACTGAGACCCTTCCTCTGCCAAACATGTAATGTGGCAATGGGTCACTTTACCAAAAATTCAACCTGCCAGCAAAACTGGGTAGCTTTTTTTTGTTGAAAATGTTATCATATCATCTCAATTATGTTACAAGTACAACGCACTGTCAGGCATGACCATGATACAAATCGATCAAAAACTAAACCGTCATCCTTTCATACTTATTTACCACGAAAAGCCTTGAACTCTAATGCAAGTAAAATTTTCATAAATGCAAAATATGCCAAGAAGAGTAAACGGCCGGGCTAATTGTATAATTGAGAGCCGAGGTTGGAATAAAATGAAACCTGCATTTCCACGAGCACGTCTTTCCGGTTCATTCCGTCTCTCTCCTCACATAAACCCAGGCTTCCTCTCCTGATCACAGCAGATAAAGATCTCTACGGTCTCTGCTCGGTGACCCGCACCGGGGACCTGTTGCTCTTTCCCCGAGGGCTAGGTCCGCTGTGATTGGCTCCCCTGTCCATCAGTGCTCCCGCATCAAAGGGACGCACTAATGATGTTCTACCACTAGAGGTCATGGAAGGGGCAAAGGGCGAAGGTCGGTAATCTCTGCGTGGGGGGTGGGGGGGGGGTCATTTGGTACTTCAGTAAACTACATTTTCTCTAGTGTGGTTTCAGAAGTTTTTTCATATGCTGTGGAAATGTACACCCCATACACTTACAGGCTTTAATGGACAATACCTCAACAAAAAAATAATTTATTCTTTAATGAAAAAAATTACAGAAGAGACAGACTTTTGAACTGCAACATATTTTTATAGCAAGCGTACAAAATAATTAGTCAAAGTTTGGGATTGCAATGTGAATCCAAACAAAATATAAATCAGAAATTAATTGTTCATTTCCATGCAGAGGGAAATATGCAGAGTTCTCCAATTAACAATGAAAGGCGGCTGCTGACAAATGAAGTACATCCCATAATAACCGGAGGATGTAAGTGAACGCTCTCCTTTACTATGTATGATAATTGTTGCTTCGGCTCTAATTAAATCTTTTAATAAGTAAGGCAAACAATCATTTTTCAAGTTCGTAATTTAAAAAGTAATCTTTTTTTTTCCACAGACGGTTCATATTAACCAATTGTCAACAACTGTGAAGTGAAAAGCGCCTCGTGCGTTTGCTCAAGATGTCCCCGTCGCCCCCCTAATTAAAATGGCTCCTAATCCGATCCATTACTCTTAATAAAAGACTCGGTCTCCACTACGAGTCAGACGCGTTTAGTGGGAAGGGACTGTGTGTGGATTTGAACAGCCCGCAGTACGTCATTACAGAAGATGAACACTCGACAGAAACAAGAACCCTGTTTTTGTTTTTCTAGACTTTTTTTTTTTTTACCCCGTTGATAATGCGTCAACGACGGCTTCAGGGAGCTTAAATGTCTCGGTTGCTATTTTGCACTTGCATGGGAAGATTGATAGCATGCACCTTTTGGTTTTTAATCCCGCTTTTGCCCTTGACGTTGCTCTTGCTTCCAACTTGGACTGCCTACCCCCTGCAGTTCCGCCTCATGTCACTGCAAACGGAGGTTTAAAATCATAAGGTTCTGGGGTTTAAAGCCATGACCTTCTGGGGTTTAAAACCATAACCTTCTGAAGTTTAAAGCCATAACCTTCTGGGATATAAAGCCATACACTTCCGGGGTTTAAAACCATAACCTTCTGGGATATAAAGCCATACATTTCCGGGGTTTAAAACCATAACCTTCGAACCACGTACGATCGTGCGGTCCCACCTCACCAGGTGAAATACATAGCTGCTCCCCCCCCCCACCATCTCCTAACTCCGCCTTTGTGAGTTCAGCTGTCCACTGAGGCCCAGGTCGCGTGCGGGCGCTGAGCGAGACAGTAATTATCACAACGCGTAACGATGATTCACGGCATGAAAAAAGACGACGGGACGGAGATCCGCCTCCAATCGCTTTGCGGCAATTTCGGGGCCGCCTCGTTTCTGGGGGCCGGGGCGCGAAAACGCCATTAATCACGCTGACAGTGATCGGTCGCCCCCGCGTGCGCGTGCCGTTTATTATAATTAGATCAACGCGCGCGTCCCGGTGGAGAGGAGCGGCACGGTGGCCGAGGGGGGGGACAACCCAGGACCGTGCGAACGCGCAAACTTACAAGCGTTCGGGCGTGGCCGCGGATCTCCCGTTTGAGCTTCCGTCGAGCGCACTTCAAAGGGAGCGGGTCTCTCGCTGACGCTGACGGGTGGAGGTGAGGAACAGCGCACCGCCTCTCCTTGAACCCTCTCCCCCCCCCCCCCCCCCACCCCACCCTGGCTTTTATAGCAGGACGAGCGCAAAGAGAGCAAAGAGAATGGATGAATATTCCTGCTTCCTCTCCCTTCTTATCAAAGGCCTCCTATTGAACGCGGAGGTGGAAGATAAGAGGCTGGTGGGGGGGGGGGGGGGGGGGGGGGGACACGTGATTGGTGTAAAAGATACGCCGTTTTGTGCTGGAGATAAAGTAGTCGCTAGGCCCAAATTTCAGTGACACGATAACGGCCCCTAAAATAAAGCAGCCACCGGCTGGGGGAATTTCGGCTGTTGTCAAGGTTCGCCGCGTGCAGAGTGTGGATTATAAGCTACGGTATGTCCCAGCTGAAACAGGTCTCTATCGACATTACGGCGCACGGCTAACCTAAACATAGTGCGCTTCTATTCTCGCCTTCGGCAAGTGCCACTTTTAAAAATATTTCACGAGGATCAGTGACTCAGGTGCGCTGATGGTCCTCGAGTTCCAATTAATCCAATCAACCCGAACCTCAAAAAGGTGAATAGAATATAACGATAAAGAGGGACAGCGTCATGAGCTATAATATAATCATTTAAACGTGTCACCTGGAGGTGAGCAAAAACTTCAAAGCAGAAGTGCTGCCAACCGGTAAGCGTGTGTGTGTGTGCGTGTGTGTGTGTGTGTGTGTGTGTGTGCGTGCGAGTGCAATGCACGGGGGAATGTTCTCATCTGTCACTTTACCCCGCACTCCCATAATGCTCCTGACAGTTTCTTTAGGAGGCTCGATCGCACGGATCGCAGGAGAAGCCCGGGCGCCTGTTTTAACAAACGCGCTTTTCATTTATGTATTGATATTTATCGCTCTATCGTTATGATTTTTTTTTTTTTTTTTTATTTCAGCGGTTCCCCGCATCAAGAAGATTTCCATAAAGAGCTCGGACGTGGCGGGGGGGTGGGGGCTGGGGGTGCGGGGGGCGGAAATCGCATCAGAAAGCAGAGATGTGCCAGTAATAGCCGGTCTCTGTGAAAGCCCCTCTGGCCCGGCGACGTGGCGCTTCGACCGCGGAAACGGGTTTTCATCGAGCCCCGCCGCCGCCGCCGCGCGATATTAATCTTCATATCGCTCGGCGGAGCTCCTTTAAGATGACGGGCGGTCGTTTGCGCAAATGGAAGCTGTCATGACGGAGGCGTGCGCGTGCGAGCTCAGCTGAGAAGCCGGCCTCCGCGTTACTGTTACCCCACCAGGAGACGGCCAGGCAGAGAGCGTCACGCCATGAGATGGCTGTCCAGGGCGGCCTTATGTACAAAGTGGTTAGTAGCTACCACTGCTAGCATTACATTACATTACAGGCATTTTAGCAGACGCTCTCATCCAGAGAGACTTACACAACTTCTTACACAGCATTTACATTGCAGCCATTTATACAGCTGGATATATACTGAAGCAATGCAGGTTAAGTACCTTGCTCAAGGGTACAATGGCAGTGTCCTACCTGGGAATCAAACCTGTGACCTTTAGTTTACGAGACCAGCTCCTTACCCATTATACTACACAGCCGCCGCTAGCAAATTAGCGAAAACGCACAGTGCGGAGAGAACAGACCTACGGGCGGCCTGGGCTTCAGGACGCCGTCTTCCTCAGGCAGTCTTCCTCGCTGTGTTCACAGGCTGTAAAGGGCGCGCTGTTGAGGATGCTGCAGATCTGAGACGAGGCCGGGGCCATTAACCGGAATTACAACTTCTAATTGCCCTGCCAGGGCCGGGGGGGCCGGGGGAGAGAGGCGCGGGACTCAACCCGGGGCCAGCGCCCCTCCTTGGGTAACGGCTTCATTAGCCGCTCCCCAAACGGGGCGAGGAGCGCGCGCTCGCTCGCGTGTGCCAGCGCCGGGGTTTCCGCTCCCCTAACTCGTCCTCTCCGGAGGAAATTAATTAATTTCTCCCGTTAATTAACCGCGGCCCGCCACATGCTACCGAGCGGCCGGCGGCCAGAGAGGCGCGGCGCGCGCGATGCCGGTTGGCGCCACGCGTCTCCCCTGGCGACGCGCGGGGGGGGGGGGGAGGGGAGCTGGCGGCTCGCGGTTCGAGGAGCGAGCCGGAGAAGCGCGCACGATCGGGGGGGAGAGAGAGAGGCGCAGCTGGTGGTTTTAAATTTGGGGGAGAAATGTGGGTGCATCGCGCTTTTGATCTGGAGCCCTGCATTGCGGCATCGTCCCGTTGGTTAAACGAAGCGCGTGCGGATCGGCTATCGTTCCTGCGAATGCAATTCGCAATTAGCATATTACTAAAAAGTAAAAATGTGCACGTGCGCGAGCAGAGTGACTGACAGCTGAATTGGCCCGGGGCTGATGGGACTGCGGCGAGGGGAGGCTCGTTGCCGTGGCGCAGGTCAGCCGGGACAAAGCCTCGTCGGCGAGCTCCGAAATCGACCAATAGGCAAAACGTCCACCTGTCTGCTCTGTCCCCGTGCGACACGCCCCCCCCCCACGAGCGGCTTATCTCGCGGAGATAGCGACAGGGGGGTGACGGACAGGCCCCGTATCTGACCGTTCGGGACACAATGCCCGGGTCCCGGGGGTGGGGGGGCGTGGGGGGGGGGGGGGGGGGGGGGGGGAGATGGTGCTATCGGTCAGACCCAAGCCCTGACGCACGCCCCCCTTTCACCTTTCCGGCGTCCGGGCTCTCCGCCCCCGGCGGCTGATAAGGGCGGCGGGTGAAGAGGAGTCGGAGAAAAGAGCCACACTGATAACGGTCAGAGAGATCGAACAGAGAGAGAGAGAGAGAGAGAGAGAGAGAGAGAGAGAGAGAGATACTCCCACTTTCAATTAACTTTGCCTTTGGCAGCGGCCCTGCTCTAACGATGTCGCTGATCTTCGGGCGTGGCCGTGGTCCCTCTAACACCCCCCGTCGTGCGGGAAAGGCGCCGCCGTGTGTCACCGCGGCAACGGGGTCCCAGAAGCTGTGGCTGCACGGCACTGCCAGGCTGTGCTTTGACAAAATGGAGGACAGCCAAAGCCAGAGTCTAAAGAAGTTTTCATGAGAACTAATATCTGCTCTTCGGCTGGTTCCAGTAAACTGCAGCAACGACGGTAACATTTTTCACAGAGGGACAGGAAGTGAAGAGAAATGGGGCACGTTCTCCTGGAACGGCGTACTGGTGAACGAAAAAATGTGGCGCGTTCACCTAAAAGGCAAGTCCAAGTCGGCCATTACTTAATGGTACTGAGCGACCGTGCTCACTCCATCTTAAGTCAATGGCCTGTTTGGAATTAATGAGGGCTAGATGTCCAACTATGCAAATGTAAAACCACTGAATGGAATGAAAGTTTACCTTCTTTTTCACATCACTGTATGTGTATATGTACACACACACACATACACATACACGCACACACACACACAAGCACAGATGAATGAAAGGCTATAGATCAACTGTACATGTCCACTCACAGTCAGTCTTGTGAGCCACATTTTGGGCTGTCGCTCATTTTGGCACGAATCCTCTATCTCAGAGATACCCCCCCCCCCCCAACCCCCCCCCACCCCCCACCCCCCTCACCCCCCCCCCCACACACTGTACCCCAGTCTAAGCACGCGGGGGTCCACCCCGGTACCCCGCCAGCAGGTCCCGCCATACGACGGCGGGGGGGTCTCTTTACCCGGCGTTATAAAACCGTCCCGCGGGACTGGAGGGGGGGGTGAGAGAGTCGTTTCCGGGGTGCGGCGCCCGGCGTCCTCGGCGAGCGGCGGGAAGGCGTCGCGGCGCTGCTCCGTTTCCTGAGCCCTGATAAACCGCCGCCGCCGCCGCCGCGCGCAGCCTAAGGCCCTTTACCTGCTTAACGAACCGAGGGTCCAAACAGCCGTCCCCCCATCAGAGGAACCGCCTCCGAATCCGATATCTAATTATGACATCTCCTCCATACGCCAATCGGACTAATTAAGCATGTATTTAACCGCTCCGGTGTCTTTCCTACGAGGAACAAAAAAAACAAAAACATTAATGCTAATTAATGCAAATAATAACAAAGCGCGCTTCCAGTGATAATGAATTACCCAATACAATGCTTCATTACAGTCGTTGTAACGGCACGCAAAAAAACGCTCTGCCGGAAAATGAATCGGCAGATTACATTGGGCAATAGCGCAGGGAACAACGAAAGGCATAATGCGAACAAGACGTCCAGAGTCCCGTTTTAAAAATTCAAAGAGAAATGCGAACATTAATTTCTATATCGCCGTGTGCAGAGCTAAGACTGGGGAGAGAGAGGGGGAAGAAAAAAAATAAAAATATGAGCACAGTAATTTGATTTCCTCTACGGTGGAGGTTATAGGCAGTGCAGTAAGCTAGCTCCATGCAGCGGGCTCCATGGCAACCAGAAGCCGATAGTATTAAAGGTTCGGGATCAGGAGTGAAACTTTTCAGCATATTTATGCGTCTAATGCCGGCGGATTCAATCTGAAGGGCATTACGGAGGATACAATGAACCCAGCAGGATGTTGGTGAAAAATTTTTATAATTTTTTTTTCTTCTCCTTGCTGAATTTGCCGTGTTGCTGAGGAGAACGTGTTCCGTCTGAAAGAGCGGGCGGTGTGAGGCTTTTTCGAGCGGCTCGGTGTGATTTCTGAGTGCTGCGCCGTGCCGTTCTCAGAAGTGAGGCGCAGCACTTTTGTGTGTGCAGAAAATAACCAGTGTGTGTGTGTGTTGGGGGGGCGGGCATAAAAAGAATGAGAGAAATGCAAGTGGCTTCGATTGAGAGCGTCTGCTAAATGCACCTAACCAAAAGCAAGCATGAAAAATTCCCCGAAATAGTTCTGTACTCCGCTGCAGACGTTGGCTACTGTGTATTGTCAAATGGGCTCGGAGTGGCTAAACCATGAACGCAGACACGCATGATTTGATTTGGTTTTATGTTCCTTTTACCAATATTACTCTACGGTGAACACATTATCTGCTGTGCATTAAAAAAAGAACACTAAATGCTCTTTAAAAATGGATTTAACATGCTTGTGCGGGTGAGTGCTCGTGCGTCATGCGTACGCGTGCAATTGGACTGGATCACTTAGCGAAGGTGAGGCAGAAGCACACAGAAGCAGCTTAGCTCAAGGCCCCGCCCCCCTCCCCTCCCCTCCACTCAAGCCCGCGAACCTTCTGCTCGCGGGCGAAGGTCGGACGCCGGACGCGGTGTTGTTTTTTCGAGCCCTGCGCGACAGCCCGGAACGCGAAAATAAGCGGCGGCGGCGGCGGCGCGCGATGGCGGAGCGACCTTGGTGGGACGAGGGACGCCGCGGTTCTGACGCCGATGTCCATTTGTGTATTAGCTGGGCCCCATCCATCAGGCCTGAAAACCAACGGCAGCCTCTATCAGAGCCGTTCAGTGACCTGGCACCTTTCCTGAGGAGAGACACACTTTTTTCCTTTTTCTATTTGACCTAAACAATAGTGCTGAAAAAAAAAAGAGTTTTAACATCCAGGTGCTAAATGAATGATGAATATTCTGGGACAGTCTGACTGCAACTCCCCCCCCCCCCCCCCCAAACCATAACCCTCACCCCCCCCCCCCCCCCCCCCCCAGACACGCATCGTCACGTCCGCACACCCACAGAGAGACAGTTGCGTCCTTGGGCTGGATGGCAGTGCTGCGCAAGCCCCGGACATCGCGACGCGTGTTCCGAGAGTTCCGTGGCTGGCTCTGACAGGGCTGCTGCACGGGCATCGATCGGGCAGAGCGGCCGATAGGAGCAGCCTAACCTACGACTGTTTACCTCCCAGCATGCTCGGCGCCTCGCTCCGCCCCCACCCCAACACAGACCACGACGTGACAGGGGACGTCCCGGGAAGGTCAAGCCTCCCGTGTCTTCCCCCCCCCCCATTTCCGGGGGCCTCTCCTCGTTTTTTCTTTCCAGAGCGCTGGAAATCCGCGGCGGCGGGAAAAAAAAAAAAAAAAGGCGTGCGTTATCGACCGCTAACGGCTAACGAGCTAGCGAGCGAGCGGCCGCGCTGTTCTTCTTCTTCTTCTTCTTGGGTCAGGGCCGCGCTAACGAGCGCGGGAGTAATTAGGGGAGCTCGCAGGGGCCCGAGCGGAGGGGAGCCCGGAGCCAGGGGCATTGTGGGACTGTCAGGAGGAGTATCGGCACTGTCAGTACAGGGACGGGGAAACGGGCCGTTTGATCCATTATTGATGAGCATCGATCGGCTCGGCTCGCGCTATCGAGGACCGTCCAGAGGAGTTTTCAAAATGCGAGGGCAAGCGAAAAAAAAAAAAAAGGCAGGGGGGGGAGTTTATTAGGCGGCTTTAAATCGAACCCCCCCCCCCCCCCCCCCCCCCTCGTGGAATTAAACAGCTGCGCAGTCTCACCTTTAGTGTGCTGGCAGCCTTCCACACTCACAGTGTGTGTGTGCGTGTGTGTGTGTGTGTGTGTGTGCGGGTTTACCTGAAAGTAAATGATCAAAAGTAAATAAATAAATAAACAAAATAAATCCATGCAGCCAAACGTTTTCTAAGATCTTTTCAAGAGTTCTGTTTTGATGGCAAGCTGAATTTTTTTGTTGCGCTCCCCTGTTAAAAAACGGACTATAATTACAGCGTATATGTATAGCACTGGAGACGTTTTTTCAGCTTGAACCCTTCAACTCTGATGAGGGCTCAGGTTCTCTCCCGCTCACTGATGAAAGCGAGGTGGAATGAGGGCGGAATGAGTCACTGCTGATTGGTTTAAAAAGTTACGGGGTTGCTGCTGCAAGATGCCCATAGGCACCGTGAGGTCATGAACAAAAAAAAAAAAAAAAAAAAAAAAACAACACGATGGTGAAACGGCAAACGCAGAACATCTTGTCCCGTCGTTCGCCTGCGATCTGGAGCACCTGCGCCGGTCTCCGGCCTGCTCTAAAAGGACCGGAGTCGCTGACGCGGAGAATCCGGCCTGCTCTCGTTTGCGCATTTACGATTCCCTGGGAAGAAACTATCTCCGTCGTCAACGCGGAAATTTCCTGTGAATGGAATTTTTTTGGTTCCCCCCTCTGTAATATCCCCCCCCCCAAAAAAAAAAGTATGATACTTCCTGGGCCTTGAGCATTATTTAATCCCTCCAGAACTGTGAAGAAAAAAACCCGTTCGGCTCGGTGATAAAAAACACGCACGTCTACGCGTACGTCACAAACGGGGAAAAAACGCCCCATCAAAAAAAAAAAAAAAAACGGCAGGCCGTATACAGAAGGCTGACACGGCGCATTTTTCACAAACGGCGCACAGAGGGCCGATCCCGGAAACAGCTGGAAGGCGCTCTCATTATGAATTCACCCTGGAAAGCGCTCTTATTATGAATTCACCCTGGAAAGCGCTCTTATTATGAATTCACCCTGGAAAGCGCTCTTATTATGAATTCACCCCGCGCGCTCGTACGCGAACGGCTCTGCGGCGTGCGCGCTGGATAATGCCGCGCTCCGCATAAACGGCGAGGAGTAAAAAAATTTTTTTAAAAAAAGTGCAACGCAACCTGGCAACGTGGCAGTTACTCGGGAAGGCCGAGCCGGCCATTTTGCTCAATTAAAAAAGAAAGGGGCTGACTGTGAGCGTACGGCGCGAGCAGGGCCCGGCGAGGACGCCTTCGCCGGCGAGGGCCTGACCTCCGCGCGCGCTTCCTGTTTCCCGCTCCCCCCCCCCCCGCGCGATGAACACGACGGAGCGTCCGTTTGAAAGCTCCGGAATAGCGCACCGTAAGTGCTTCCGCGTGGTGAGGGGGGGGGGGGGGGGGGGGGAGCAAACCGCGACACCCCTGCTTCCGAAACTCACTACCGTGCGCCGGGGGGCGGAGCACCTCAGCGATTAGCCTAATTTGCGCCGGCCGGGCGGACCGGCGACGATGACGCCGCGCGATCCCCGGAAAAAAAAACAAGCGCGTGTCTCAGCCAGCGCGAGGGGCGATACGCCCGGGCCCCGGGACGCTAAACTGGTTTTAATATCGTGCGCCGGGCCCCGTAGTCCCCCGTGCCGTAAATCCGCGCCCGTTCGGCCATCGGCGGCCGTTACCGTAATAAAAGCGGCAGCAGCGGCGGCGGGTCGGACGAGCGGCTTCCCCCCCCCCCCCCCCCCCCCCGGGGTCCGTAATGGCGGATGATAAAACATGTTTGGCGACTAAAATAAAACCCCAAGGAAAGCGGGAGATTGGATTGCCAGTTAATGTTATTAGACGGAGGCCTAATGTACTAGCGGCCTAGTTTATTAACGGATTGCAACAGGACGAGAAGCCCTTAAGGGAGGGTTTAATTTCTCTCATTGCGTAACCGAGGGGAACCCCCCCCCCCCCCCCCCCCCCCCCCCGGCGCCCGAGTCTCTTCGACCCGAGTAAGTGACGGCAGCAAGTGAATGTGAACACCCCCCCCCCTCCGTAACCTCTGAGAAAATCGCCAATCAATTTTTATAACCCGGTCCTGGGGGGGGGGGCGATGACATCACAGACATCTCCCCAGTTCTTCAGAAGGCATCAACGCCGGTGTCCCCTTCACATACACAGAGAAGGTCCTAATTTAGGTCATTTCCCCAGGGCATTCATAAAGCCTGTTCTTACCCCCCCCCCCCCCCCCTCAATCCACCCCCCCCATGTGACAGGACACGGCAGTCCGTGGCTCGGACATGACGGCGGCTCGGCCGCGGGTTCGATCCCCATCTGCTGCCTGCCGTGACGACTCGAAGGCCTCTCTCTCTCTCTGCTGGTAGCCCATTAGCATATGCTAACAGGCGAGGGCGGGTGACCTCTGCGGCTCGTTAGAATATGCTAACGGGCAAAGACTGTTGACCTCAAATGACCCCCCCCTCCCTGCGCCCCCCGTCAAAATAAGCCCACCTGCAGAGTGCAGCGCATGGTGAGGAGGGAAGGAGGACAGGCAATTTCCATTTCCCCACCTAAAGTACGCTGTAATGCTGGCGTCAGATCAAACGAGTTCAGCAGGTTTTTTTATTATTTTTTTTTTTTTTTTTAAATACCACTCTAAGTAAATGGTGTAGGATAAAAAAATAAAATAAAACGCATTCGGTCACATTAATTACAGCTCTTACTCCATTTATAACGTTTCACGCGTACGAGCGTATTATGACTAATTCATTACGTTCATGCTCCTTTTAACAAAAGGACAGTTCGTAAACATTAAACGGGCGATTCAAAGGTTAAAAACGGGTGCAAAAGACACGGCACTCCTGTCAGGGACAATTACTAAATAGTGTTTTAATCTGACCGGTGTGAATTTCAATTGAAAGTGCATTTTTTTTGTCCTCTGAGGTCTTTTTTATTTGATATTCTTTGCGTATGAATTATCGCTGGTGCTTCGGCGCGGCGGGTGATGACCCCCAATAAGTACATCCCGGAGATAAAAGCCATCCCCACCCCGGGGCTCTGGCAGATCCCTGCCCTGTGCCCCCCGACGTGCCCCAGAGATACAGGCTAATTAAACAGTGCATACCGAAGCAGATACAGAAAAGGAACAAAAAGAAGTAAAATAAAACGGGAGAAAAAATTGAACAAATTGTTCAAAAAGAAAATGAAGAAGAGCTAAGCTATGGATGAGGACAGACCTGGGTCAAATATGTGTTTGCTTTGGGTTCAAATACTTTTCTATGCTTTACTGATCTTGTCTGGTGTATTGAACCAATGAAATACTCTAAAAAAAATAAAAAAAAAAAAAAAAAAAAAAAAAAAGAGCAAACCCTGCCTTCTGGTCATATTGGCAGGCTCAATTACACCAGGCAAGATCAATAGAGCACAGAAAAGTATTTGAATCCAAAACAAATACGTATTTGACCCAGGTCTGGATGTGGACTATGGATGGAATGGAATATCATCTAATTCAGGGACACTCAAATCTGGCCCTCGAGGACAGTAGAGCTGCTGGCTTTCATTCCTCCCCTCTAATCAGGGACTGATTTAAACCTGGGACACCAGGTGAGTTAAACCTCTGGCCAATCAGTGCCCTTAATCGATCAATGAGCTACCAGGTAAAAAAAAAAAGGAAACCAGCAGCACCACCGGCTTCGAGGGCCAGACCAGCTTTGAGTATCCCGGATCTAGAGTTCCCGGAAAAGGTGAAGGATGGGTTTTGTGCGGAATAAAACTTTGGGGCCGATTCTGTGAGCGTTTAATCTTCCTTAACTTCAGCCCGCTGCAGAGCCTCGGCGACCCGGTGATTAAACGTGGGCGAATAGGCATCCTTCCAACTTGACAGAATTACCAATTAGAGTGCCAAAAGCTAATAGGCTTCTCGGTCTATCATAAAGGGACATACTGTATCTAGACGGAGCACGCCAAATATTGAAACAGAAGGGGGGGGGGGGGGGGGGGGTGTACGGGAGTCTCTTAATAAAAAGTACATGAAGGCTTTAAAAATGGATTGCCAAAAAGAAGCCGTCGCAGGGCCGGTCCAAAAATCTAAGTGACAATGTGGCAGGAACGCTGTTGTGGACTGGGTCCAGCTCCAAGTTAATTTTGGAAAGTTTCCCCGTGGGCCAGTAAAGTCAATGCATAACACTGCCTGGACTAAATTATCAGTCTTCATGTTTTTTCACCCCCATCTGAAACCCTCTCCCAACCCACCAGAGTGTCCTGATCCTCAATTTTTGGAACCTCCGGCCAACTGGCCCAAAATAGCCCCTTGCCTAAAATGACCACTGTGAGGTCTCATTTAACCCTTATCCTAAGAAATACCCACTGCAGGCTAATCACCATGTCATTGTGTAATGGATCTATTTGACACGAGGCTACTCAGTACAATTCAAACATGTCACAATGACAGCAATCACAAGATTACCAGAGATGAGTAAACCAAATCAGGTTCATTTTGTCTCAAGTTCAAAAATTTCTGATTTGAAACATTCAACCTGCACTTCAGTTCAGAATGGCACAATCAAAGGAACATGAGTTCCGCACTGTGTTTTAGTATTATAATAACACTTACAATCTCATTTCTTTCTCTCTCTATTCTCTATTTGCTTGTTTTAAGTTATTTTTTGCTTTACAAGTGCAATTGTATCACCCCATTGGCAAATCTTGAAATGGGTCTCACCTCATTGCCAATCTTACTTACCAAAAAGGGTAACAGAAATAAGATTAAGTCTAAATATAAGACAAAAATGTCGGTTGATCATTTCTTTTCGGTTTTCGCACAGCAATTATACAAGCAAGAAGCAGCTGAAGCCCTTGTTGGTGCCGTGTGCAAGTGGGAGCGTATCTATGTTCCCAGGGTCCTAGTTCCCAGGGTCCTAGGACCTTGGGAACAGAGACCCTGGGAGAGCACATACGTAGAGCTGGGGAACATAGGACCCTGAGAACATCCGTGCAAGTTTATAAACCGCAGGCTTCCAGCGTTATCTAAAATGGGCTAGCGTGGCTCTGGGTTTTAGCTCTAATCCGGCACTAAAACGCCTGATTCGCCAAATCGATGCCTTGATTGAAGATCATGATGAGTTCATTAGCTGGATCGGGTGCTGTGGCTCTGGGCTAGAACGAAAGCCTGTACCCCACACCAGCCGCTCTCGCTCAGGATTGGACACTCCTGTGGTAACCGGATGATTAATTGAGACGATTAAGGTCCCACAATGCATCGGTTGCCTAACGAGTGGTTTCAGAAAAGTTCCCCGAATCAGCAATTTGGTGTTGGAGGACAAGAACTACAGTTTAAAGTTAAGAGAAGTCAGGAAAAAAACTTTACCCAATTTATGATGTGTCCAAAAAGAACTAAATATCAAAGATTTTATGCCCGTTCAGCTGAGGACCCCCATGGATTTGTCAACCCGTAGTTTGACACCCCCTTCTTCCGGTCTGGCGTTTTCTTGTGCAAATCTCCCCCGGATACTTCCGGCCAATCGGAAAACGGGACGCCACGCTTGCAACCACGGCTGCATTAATGTCAGAACGAACCGTGCAGATGGCAAAATATCACCGTAATGTCAATTATTAGGCTTAATGAGACCTCTTATTAGGAAAAATGCCATTCCTTTGAACGATGCATGCATGACTGAAAAGGTACTTTGATCTTTTAGAGTGGTGCGTAATGGATAGTAATTATGCTGTCTGGTTTGTTGGCGAGTTCGGGAGCTCAAACAATTTATTATCTGTCCTTTGTGCCGTTCCATTTCCTCAGTCATCTGGAACAGCGTGCGGAGGAAAAAGCATTTTCGCAAAGCCTCCTTCGTTTGCTCTCACTTTCCGAGAAGAACCGGTGGGTAAAATGGATCTTTAGATCCAGCTGGAAACTGAACGTGTTACCCTTGCGAAAGGCACCTCAGTGTGGCAAGGGCCACTACATACTACCATTGCCATGCTGGATCATAATTAATAAAGTTAATAATCACATATAATACTTTTTTGGTTATTATTGTATACATCCCATTGTTAAATGATTTATTAGGCATGTGTATAAAGTTATATGAACTCTGCAAAGCTCCGTAAAATAGATATACCTATCAAAATTTTAAGTCACAGAAAGGCTGTACAGTATTGATTTTTAAAAGAATATATAAGTTTTTTTTTTGCCCAAATTCAAAGCACGGGTAAGCTGAGTTGAACTATACTGTTAAAATATTAATGTCGGCCACGGAGCTGGAGGATAAATGTAAGAGAAACTCCTCTTAGCATTCTGCCACAACCGCTCAGAAGAAAGGAGACTCTGTGCGAGTTAGCCAAAGGCAAGCCTCGGTTCACCCCAACTTTCTTTCCCTCAGTTGTCCCTGTAGAAACTCTTCACCTTTGGTGTGATAAAAACTGACGTGGGATGGTGACACTCTTGTGTCACCGGTGAAAGAA
Organism: Anguilla japonica; assembly: GCA_025169545.1. NCBI lineage: Eukaryota > Metazoa > Chordata > Actinopteri > Anguilliformes > Anguillidae > Anguilla > Anguilla japonica. Next base: position 11,003,896 of record CM045901.1, on the reverse strand, counting down.
ACGAGTAAACAAATGAAATGAATAATGAATAGACCGACTGCGCGACTGCTCTGTGCCCTTGCCTCAACTGCCTCTCTGTGACATCATCGAGGCGGCTTGCCGGAGGAGCCGAGCCGTCCCTCGGCTCTTGTGCAGTGGAACGGAAGAGGATTGTGGGATTCCTAAGTTCGGTTCTACGGGGATGACTCTGCTTGGCTTTGTAGGCGATACGCCGGGGCTAGCTGGGGGGGGGGGGGCTACACTCTGCTCTCCCTCTCGGAGGGTAACCGCAGAATTGGAGCGTCTGGGTGGGGGGACCAAGCTACTTTCCCTGAGGCGGAATGGCCTCGCCTGGGCGGGCATCGGCTGCTCTGCCGTGCCTTCTCGGGTGTAGCTCGCCACAGACAGCGCCCCCTTGTGGCCGCCCGCATAAATGCTGGGGCGTAACAAATGAATGCTGGGAAAAAAAAAAAACGACAAACTGCCTCCAATTTGTGAAGCCATTGATATCCCTCCCTCCCCATTTCGGATAATGTATAGCGCTGTAAAATGGCTTCCATGAATCAGCCGAGAGACGCCATGCATTAGTGACAACCACCTGCCCACCAGTCCCTGCACAGAATTTCAATAGATTTTTCCAACCCAATTAATTAACCAAATAATTCCCTCCTTCGTTCACATCTAGATTGCTTCGGTTCCTATTCGTTGTTCCATGTTCTCATGCGGCCCGTTGGCTTTCAAGACTAATACTGACTTGTGTCTGCGACGTGCTGACAAGACACCGGTAATAAAATACAGAAACACAGACGAAAAGTACAGATTTGAGCAGTTAATATTTGTCATTGTTCTAAACAATATAAACGACAAACACTGTTTGTGTGTGTGTGTGAGTGTGCGTGTATATATATATATATATATATATATATAAAATCAAGCACACATCTACCAAGATAATTAATTAGGCTTCACTAGTAATATTCTCAGTGTGTCCTCTTTGCCCTTAATGAGGCATCTCTGCTAATTGGATTCTCAGCGTGTTGAGAGATTCATTAAACCACCCCCCCCCCCCCCCCCATGCCATAAAACCCCCCCCCCCAAAAAAAAAAAAAAAAAAAACGGTCGCACGCATCACCCAGCCCTTCGCTAATCTGAATTCAGTCACTGGCACTCGCGTGATTTTTTTTTTTTAAGTCGGCCATTTTGACACGAAAGTCCCGCCGTTTCGCAGTAAACCATATGCTCTCCGGCACTGGCGCGTCGCCATGAAAGATTTCCTCGCATTCGTCTTCCCCCCCCCCCCCCCGTTTCCCTGACAACAACATTCCCATTACCAAAGCTGGGACGGGAATAATTAGCGATAACGGGAATCGGGAGTTGTGGCGTCAGGCTCGCTCCTATCTGTGATGCGGGGTATTAAACATGTCCTCTGCCGGCGTAAAGGCGCCGTGATCTTGCGATATCGTCTCGTGACGCGCGAGCCCGTGTTTAGAGTGCTCGTGTGAGCGATGCAGATTACAGTACACAGTTAAACAGGCTGATGGAGCTGTCCCTGTAATTAATCTGATGTGCACAGAGTAGGCCTGAAGCCTTTGCCAGGCCTAATAAGGTTAAGGGAAGGCCCTTACACCCAGAAGGTTATGAGTTTGGGGCTGACTGTGCAGTAATTGTAAGCTGGGGCCAAGCAGGTGACCTTCAGTTAATTATGAGCTTCGGGAAATTATGGGCTGTAGAAAATTACATAACACCGAAAGAGGGGATATAAGCCACAGTATTTTCCCCTGAGAGAATCTGCATGGCATTGTGGGTAATTTCACATATGGGAAAGAGCGGCACAGGGGAAACGCTTGCCAGACAAAATGGAGCAATGACAAGGCAGCGAGAACAGAGCGTGGGACTTAACTGAGACTGAGGGAGACTTAACTGAGACTGAGTGAGACTTAACTGAGACTGAGGGAGACTTAACTGAGACTGAGGGAGACTTAACTGAGACTGAGTGAGATTTAACTGAGACTGAGTGAGACTTAACTGAGACTGAGTGAGGCTTAACTGAGACTGAGGGAGATTTAACTGAGACTGAGTGAGATTTAACTGAGACTGAGGGAGATTTAACTGAGACTGAGTGAGGCTTAACTGAGACTGAGGGAGATTTAACTGAGACTGAGTGAGATTTAACTGAGACTGAGTGAGACTTAACTGAGACTGAGGGAGACTTAACTGAGACTGAGTGAGACTTAACTGAGACTGAGTGAGAAGGGACATTACTGCTTGTGTGCGTGGCAGTGAGCCTGAGTCCAGCCAGGCTCTGCTGGAGAGGCTCATTTCTTGGCTACAGGTCAGCGCACTTGACTTACGATTACAGAACGTGAAACACTTAAGCTGGAGAGGAAAAATAAATAAATAAAAAAACGAACGGGACCATAATGTTTTAGGAAGGACTCCAGCTTAGACAGCCCGATGCCTCGCGAGCAGAACACGGAGAGAGGAGCAAGATGTTTACATAAATTTGCATTAATCGCCATCTGGAAAATAAAAAATAAAAAAAAAGACCGGGAAAACACGATTATGCATTGAATCGTATATGAAATGAACTCTGATTCGTATGTAAGGGGCGCTGAGGGACCTTGTGCATTACGCATTCTCTCAGGCCTTTGCAGCTCTGCACCAAAGTCATTCCGTGCTAATCTGTGCGAAGCTCTTTCACTGCTAATGTCAACATTCCTAAACGCAAATGTACGCTTTTAAACCAAATGCGCCATCCCCGTCAATAATTCATTCAAGATATTAAGATAATTGCACTTACTTTGCAGGAATTAGGCAGGAAAATGCGAGCTTTTAATGTCATCCGTGTTCATTTGGATCTAATTAAAAGGCATGTTGAAACCACAAAAAAATAACTACACTTTGTTGAGACATTTTTCAAAAAGAAGCATCTGCTCTAAAGTCGTTAAACCGAGGATTAAACTCAACGGCTAACAGCGTATATTTAACGTTTCCAAAAAATATGTGATTTCCCAAATATCTGTGGAAATGTCTTTACTTTCATGCGTCTCTTCAGAGCCAAGGAACGGCAACATAAAAGGCATCCTGGCGGTGCGCTACGGACTTTAAAGGCGTGGAGTTTTGTCCTGTGATGCGGTGCGCACGGCGCTGATGAGGAGACATACGCCGACCCTCATTTTACCGGCGTAAAAAAAAAAAATAAAGAAATTTAATCAGCACTCGGGAAGTGGGACTGACCTTAACATCGACTCTGATGTTTTTCTTTCGTTTTTTTTTAATCTTGCGCAGAGGTGTACGCTAGTACCGCTAATTAATCCGACCGGGTGTGAGGCGAGCGGGGTTCTGTTGCCGATAGCCTTTCTTCCATCGGGTGTGAAGGACTTGGGGGGGGGGGGGGGGGGGGGGGGGTAAGTAAATCTGGTGTGCATTCTGCTTTTGCTAATCAGCCGGTGTGGGGGACGGGTCGGTGGCTGTCCGCCCGATGCGCTCTGAGACGGAGGTGTCAGACCTGGGCCCCCGGGGGGCTGCAGCACCTGCTGATTTTGGGCGCATTTCGGTGCCTGTGATTCCTTTAGGCCGCTGACCGGCTAAATTAGGACACGCGTCTTACAGAGGGGCCTAGCGCGGCCTCTTGTTAAAAAGTGAACCGCAAAAAGTCCCCACAGAGTTCAGGAACCCGGGGAACGTGTCCGGTTGGCCGTGCGGAGCAACATCAATCATATAGGGGGTCTTCACCTTGGAGGAAACAATGCCGCCAGTGGACGTCAACGGGCATCAAGTGAATTACTTATTTTTGTCAATCGCTCAAATGTAAACGTTACTGTAAATGTAGAATTTTCCCTCTGAAGCAAGGGGACCACATACATTCTGAATGAGAACACGAGGGTGTAAAAATTAATGACGAAAAACAGAGAATTCACTCGCTCGCCCTCTCTCTACTCTGCGCGATAATGATAATGCTCATTTGTACGAGGCTCCCTCCTCATTTACATCGCTGAGATGAAATAACAGCGATAAATGGAGCGACGCGAGCAGACGCAACAGAAAGGTATAAAAATAAAAATTAAGAGAACCGCCGGAACAATAGAAGGCGGAGGAGACAAAGGGAGTAACGCGTCGTGTTCGGATGAAAGGCTCTCTGATTCCACTACAAAAGCCAGGCGTGCCAGTCCGTGCGCTAACAAGCGCGTGTGAAGAATTGCTTTTTTGGTGTCAGCGTGAAATTTACTTTGGACTAATTTCCACCTGTGCCCTCCGGGTTCTGTTGACAGAACTCGGCTGGAAATAGCCCGCGCATTATTAATCCCTTTTAAAAATGTAAATGCCTGCCTGTTTTGCATTTTTCTTCTTTTTTTTTGGCAAAGCAAAATGCTCTCCAAACCATCTGAGGAGGTGGGGGGGGGGGGGGGGGGGGGGGGGGGGCTCCAGACAAAGTTTTTTTTTTTTGAATCCCATTTTTTTGAAATTTGAACCGTTGGGAATGGTGAGGGACTGGGAGCAGGCGTCAGGTCGCCCCGCACGCTGATTACCAATTCCGACCGGAGCTCGGGAACGTGGAGGTGGGGCTCGGAGGGCGGGGGGGGGCTGGACGGCATATGGCGAAATGCCTTTACCTCGGGAGAGGAAGAGGAGGAGGTGCGCTCGCAAGGTCGGGCCGCCGCGAGCAAAAGGTCACAGCTGGCCGCCTGTCGCGGGGGGAGAGAGCTCGTCACCGAGGGCTCGCCCGGGCCGCCATCGGGAGGAGGAGACATCCCGGAGCGCGTCGGGGCGTCGCCCTGACAGCGCGCGGGGGGGGGGGGGGCGTTATCAGCTGAGCCAGTCCAGTTGGCGGTGCTGCGAGAGTGTTTTATTCGAAGGACAAAAGAAGGGGTGGAGCTAACACAACGGCACAGGAAGCTCATCAGCCAGCCAGCCAGCCAGCGAGCCTTTTCCCCTCGCCCACGTGTCCCCGCCCCCAACGCGTACCTCACCACGCGCCTGCGCAACCCAACGCACGTAGGCCCACACATAACGCCACTCACAGCAGGGCCGCACATCCCAACCGACAGTTACGCAGGGCGAATGAAAAGTATTATCGCGAGCTCCCGGGTAGAAGTCAGGAAGAAAAAAAGCCAGGGGCAGCCCTGGAGGTGCACAGGGTTTACCCAGCAGCCTCAGCCAGGGGATTGGCTGCTTACGATGACAGCGCTAACGGCAGGCGTTTATATAGCGCATTGCACAGTCTTAAAGCGCGTTCTGCTCTCCGCCTTCGCCTCATCCACCACGACGGCGCGCGCCGCAAACTGGACACAATGTGCATCTGCTACGTCCACAGAATAAATAAATAAATATATAAACCGTATCCCCAAGAGTTAATTTTCAATTTTCCTGAAGAGCCATAAATTTCACACGCGGCCGTGGCTCAGTGATGTATGACAAGCAAATTGCCCAATTCAATCAAAAGTGAGTGGGGCTGAGTGACCGAGTCCAGGGGCGGCAGGGTCTGAGCAAGGTCTTCCCGAGAGCCTGGCGCCTCAGAGTCCCACTGGGGGGGGGGCGCGGCGGGGGGGAACGGGGGGGGGGATGGCACTTTGGCACCCTTGAGCAATGCACTTTTCGGCTAACAAAAAAAAAAAAACCCCAGCTGTATGAACAACACGCTGAATTTTAAGTATGAGATTATGCAAAGACGGGGAAGAGAGGCAGGGCTCGCCACTGAGGCAGACCGCCTCGCACTGCTCTTCAAGTTCGAGTAGTGAACGTACTCGTTTCGGAGGTGTTTTTTTTTTTTTTTTTGGCAAACAACACTAAATGGAATAAATCCGGTTTTATGATCCTGCCTGCTTGGACTGGCCAGGGGAATAAATATGTTTTAATAGTGTCACTTGCGTATTTGCTGCCTCGCCTTCCGCGGGCCATATAAAACAGCGCGGCGCAGCATTTCCTGGAAACTCCCGAACCGCTGGCGCGCCTCGTCAGAATAAGAGCGCGGGCGCCGCCGCACCTCGCTGTTCTCTGGACCCCGGCAGGGGTCACGGCCGATCGAGGGCGAGCCTTAACAACACGGCAGTCGCAGAAACGCAAGACGAGCAGCAGGAGGAGAGAGAGAGAGAGAGAGAGAGAGAGAGAGAGAGGGAGAGAGGAGGGGGAGAGAGAGAGAGACAGAGAGAGAGAGTGAGAGAGAGAGAGAGACAGCAGAGAGAGAGAGAGAGAAGAGAGAGAGAGAGAGAGAGAGAGGGAGAGAGGAGGGGGAGAGAGAGAGACAGCAAGAGAGAGAGAGAAAGAGAGAGAGAGAGAGAGAGAGAGAGAGAGAGAGAGAGAGGGAGAGAGAGGGAGAGAGAGAGAGGAGAGAGAGAGGAGGGAAACAGAGAGAGAGAGACGGAGAGAGATGTCGCGTACATCCCGAGCCTCCCGCGGCAATATTTGACACTTTCCGCGCGCGTGTTTAAAGGCCATCGACTTTCGTTCATTTGTTCCGACTGAGGGGCCCGACATTGTTCACTTTTAGCCGGTCGTCGGGGCTTTAACTTGCTTCCCTCCATTATTAGAAATTACAATATTTATGAGAAATCTCCCCGATAGAGAGCCCGGGCCTATTTTACTCCGCACCTCTTTCTTCCTTTTCCCCCCGCTCTTCTCCGGGTTTATTTTAATGGAACGGCACCAGAGAAATCATTCAGGCGTTGTCAGCGTAATTGTACGGCGCCCCGTCATGAATAAATATGAGAGCCGTGGTGTCTCAACCTGCTGACAGCCGCCGGAATAAATACATTTATAAAAAAAAAACCCGGGGATTAAAGAAAGCCCCCTTTTTCTCCGGGCCGCTACGACAAATCACATTTTAATTGATTGAAAATAAAATGTTCATTGTGCTGACCTTTCAAGGGAAAGAAGAAGAAGAACTGAATGAGATTTAACAGGACGGAGCAGAACGTACGGGCAAATGTTCCCATTGTAAAAAAAAAAAAAAAATAATAATAAGGAAGTCAAATACCTCCGCAGATGGTTATCGGCGCTGGAGTAAATACTACCGTGAATACAGAACTTATCTGTGCGCTTTCAGGCGCTGGTAGCTGTCCGGCGAGTTACAATACGCATTTGTGGACGTGGCAGGGAGGCTGAAACAGCGTCCACCTGAAATGCTAATCATCCGAACGGACTGAAAAGGATGTTAAAAGAAAATGCATTCTTATGCAGATTTTCCGGAACAATTACCAATTGTTAGCAAACTTCCGGAAGGTCACTACGCTTGAAAACTTTGCTAGGCGAGGCTAGGGGAGACAGTCCATCACACTTTATACTTTGTTTTAGAGCTGCATTATTCAAGGACACTATAAATAGGGGGAGAGGCAAATAACTCGACTAAAATAAGACCAAAAACATGTGGCCAAAGGGCTGAAATCGTAAAGAACAACCGTAGAGACCCACAGCTTCAGTACAAGGATTTCGGAGCACCCACATGGGTCAACAGTAATGCCTATCAGTCAATTAATCGATAATTAGAATTCATCCATCAATAAAGCTCAAGCCACTCGGAGTCTTCCTCAAACCGTGCAGAGGCTGCCCGTCGCCTGTACGGGACAGAGAAAATCCCCAAAACTCATTTACCCTCCGTTCGCACGCTGTGTGCGCCAGCTCGGAGACAGATAAAAACACAAAGGCTGAGCCACCTTCATCTTCGTGTCTGCTTAAGAATAAGCCACTTCCTGTCGCCGGTTTTTCATGTTTTTTTTGCAGGAAAACATAATTTAAGTTTAGCAACTGATGCCGGTATGCCTCCGGGGAAACTTTCAGCGGAGATCATACGACTAATAAAAGTTTCCCTCCAGGCAATACGCGGCTAAATTGACAGAGAGACCGTATCAATCAATCACGATACAGAGCCCTGTAAAGGCCAGAGCAATCGCCCGTGACGTCCCCGATGATGAGTCAGCGAAGCCCGGTCCCTCCCCCAGGTCTGCAACACCGCCTGAGACAAGCGTCCCCTGGAGGCTGAGGGAGGGTACGTTCAATCTAACTGCAATGGTACTGTAGCTCGTCCTCAAGTCAAAGAAATTTAAGCCCCAAAATTTTTTTTTTACTGAAAGTTAAGCATTTAAAAAATTTTTTAATGCTAACCCTAACCCTCACTGCAGCCTACCTGCACACAGGTGAGCAGGTGGACGCTCACACGTAATGGTAAATGGTAAATGGACTGCATTTATATAGCGCTTTTATCCAAAGCGCTTTACAATTGATGCCTCTCATTCGCCAGAGCGGTTAGAGGTTAGGGGTTAGGTGTCTTGTCAAGGACACTTTGACATGCCCAGGGCGGGGTTTGAACCGGCAACCCTACTGCACAATCGGGCCTTATATCGGGAAGGGAACAGTAATGTAAAAAAACCCCGCCTGTGTTACAGCTGTCCGTGAAATGGCGTCTGAGGCGACCGCGGCCCGGCGGTAAATCACCCTCCAATCCGGGGAGGGACCCGGGCTTCGCCGCCCAGCGGGGCGCGGGGGCATTTCGCGGGGCGATGACTCTGGCCTTTCGGGGGGACTCTGCGCGGTGATTGATTGATGCGGTCTCTCTGTCGGTTCAACACGGCTCTGGGCTCCCGGTCCGGCGGGCCGCAGAAAATCTATTCGCGCCGCGGCTGTTTCACGCGTCTACCTTCGGGGGCGCCGGTCTGGCTTCTGTTCGAAATTTTCCGTTTCTGGCTCCTGCTGGTGATTCTGACGGATGATTCTGAAGGCGAGCTTCCCCAGCGGCTAAAGTCTTCTAAAAGCACCTCCATCACCGGCGTTCAACACAACAGCGGCTACAGCGTAGCACACGGTAGACACGGTGAACACAAAGTGCGCTTTTAATTTGAAATTTAACTCCCCGCTTCACAGATCCAAATCAGGCTCATCTAACACAACCTCCAACTCCCAAAAGACCGGCTTTGGACTCAGATGCACATTTTTAGCTCTCGACACGGGGAAACTGTGGATAGCTGATCGAGAAGCGGGCCGTAACTCTCCAGCAGATCAGCTGCCATATTGCATTCCTCGCTGATGAGCAGAGGCCATCTTGGCTCTTTGCAGTCAGTCGGTTTCTCTGCCAAACTCCGAGCTCCGAGTTATCCAGACCTATCAGCCAGCCAACTCTGGCATTCCAGCGTGAACTTCACGAAATGTGGGGTCAGTGGCCCATCACGACTGATTAAAAGTGTTTGGCGTGCCCGACCAAACACTTCTCCTGGGTACCGCTTTCTCAGTCTTGTCAGGAAGTTTTAGGTGCTTTTTAAAAATAAGGATGGGGAGGGGGGATTTATTTATTTATTTATTTTTTGTTTAAGCACGAGAATAAATTTGTTTTCTTCTTCAATAAAATAAGACGCTTTTAAAATGTAAAAGCTGAACCATAAAATATTCATCGTTCGCCCAAATTCTCTGTGTGTTCTCACAACGGCACACTTTAATCATCCGAATGAAAGAAATGGGGGAAAAAAAAGCTCTGAGCGGATCCAAAATGAAAATGCAATCACTTTATAACATAAAGCAAAGAGCTGACTCCCCCCCTTCCCCCTCCCCCCTTAGTTTAGCAATTTGTTTACACAGAGAGAGAGAGAGAGAGAGAGAGAGAGAGAGAGAGGGAAAGAGAGAGAGAGAGAGAGAGAGAGAGGGAGAGAGAGAGAGAGAGAGAGAGAGAGAGAGAGAGAGGGAGAGAGAGAGAGAGAGGGAGAGGGAAAGAGAGAGAGGTACTGAGAGAGCTATAGAACCGAACTGGATTGCAGGCAGACACACTGGATCTTCGGAGCATAGAAGGTAAATCTGCAATCCCATTAGGCTTTGTGTTGCCACTGGAACCCAGAGACGCAGCCCTGGGGGGGGGGGGGGGGGGGGGGGTGCGGATAAAGACCTTTTATCACACGACCTGGAGCCACATGACCGTCGCTGATCCCCCGCGCCGCGTCGCTCCAGAGGGGCGCGACGAGGTCACCGCGAAAGGCGTTCCCGCTGAGTTTAGCCCCCTAAACGGCGTGAGACGCGCGCTTTCGAACCGCCACGGAGCTTTGAACCGCGGCGCAGCCGGGGCGAAACGTCACACACACGACGGGCGCCGCTCTTTTTGGGGTGGGCGGGCCGTGTGTCGCCAGGGGTATGGGAAGCGGCTTCCGTCCGACACATGACGGGATGTGTGGGACATACCACATGCACGGATAACAAAAACTGGCTGGGTATCAATTTATATGCCACCCGCACAGCCAGCTCCTCCAGCTCACCCCCCATCCCTCCATCCCCACCTTCCCCCCCCCCTCCCACCCAATGGATAGTACACATCAAAACAGCCACTGAAGTTCGTGCTCCTCGGGGTGTCGAACAGCATTCGCTACAGTTCCCCCCCCCCCCAGCTTGTGAACACAGTCCACGTTCAGGCACTGTACCGCTCGGTCTTCAAACTCCGCGCCACTGGCACCCGCATTGAAATTCAGGGGAGCGTTTCCATTGAAACGCAAAGAGATTTAGGTCTTAGTTTCTCTTCTTTCTTTTTTGTTTTTTTTTTTTTTTTTCTCTCCCCCCTTGAAGTGATGTGACAGCGACCGTTATAACAAAACGGATCGTGCGTGGCGTCCGGGATGATGCATCATCTCCAGAAGGAACGCCGCCGTTGTTTTCGCTGTCATTCAGAACGGCGCGTTTTCAACAAGGCAGCAGCAATCCTATCGCCAAAAAAAAAAAAAACGGTACAGCATCGCACTGTAAGAGATTACTGTACCGCTCCGCTGCTCTTCATTTTGGGCATAATGCAGCAGGCGCGTGAGATGAGCGTTTAAACTGCCGTCGAGATGTAATCCCGGAGGTACAAAATCACCCGCCGCCGCTCAGCGAGATTACGGGGAGGAAGTGCGCCTGATGGCCAGTCGACGCTTTTACAGAGGCCACTTACCGCCAGAGGGGATCTTCACTTTCTCCAAAACTTTATTTAAAAAGTTAAAAACCTTCCCCTTTTTTGTCGTGCTGCTCTGTACTTTCTTGCTTCACGTCGGGCTTGTTAAAATGGCCGCCCGTGCTCGTCCTGCACCCCGGGTCTTTACATTATGTATGAATGTCACATGTTGGAATAACTTTAGCTTTAGCGCTGTTCAGCACAGCTTCGTTTGTCACGGAGGGCGCCCAAACTCAACGCCGTCTCTATCAATAAATACGGGTCTGCCGTCGCACGGGTCACTTAACGCCCCCATGGCCTGATGGGACGCGGTTGGGAGACTCCCGTCCTGTCCCGAGTAACAGACCCCCCTACTTCAGTAAACACAAGGCAGAATGAAGGCACAATGCCTGCAGTTGCAAAAACCGCGCAAATAACCTCAGATAAAGGAACGACAGACTATCTGCCGAATCCCCAACAGCAAGCAGAGTAAATAAGGAGAGAAAGACTTGCCACTGGATTCTGCAACTTCCCTAGAGACGGGGGGGGGGGGGGGGGGGGGGGGGGATAACAAATAAGTAACAGAGCAAATAAGCAGGAGCCGCAGCGCCCGCCTCCCCCAGGGGAAGGGAAGTCGAAGCGGGTAAGCGAATGCGAGGGATGGCGCTTCACCGCCTGCTCTCCGCACGGCCCGGAGACGCGGGCGGGGAACACGCCTCCCTGCGGCGGGGGGGGGGGGGGGGGGGGGGGGGGGGGGGGAGTGTCGCAGCCGCCGGCCTGAGGAGCACGCGGCTGAGTGGATGGGAGCCGGAAGGTTCCGGATGCGAAGCCTCGCAGGCCAGTGGCGTTACGCTGGGGACCGGGGTGGGGGGGCGGGGGGCGGGGGGCACAGCCAAGCGAGAGGGACTTTCTCACACACACCACCACCAAAAAAAAAAAACAACAGAGAAATCGGCAATGCTGAATTCATGCTCCTCTCTTAACTGTACGAATCTGCGAGGGAACACAGCCAGATGAGTCGAGTTTTTTTAAAAAAGGGTCCGTTTTTTGATTTGCAGAGGCTCCCCTGCTTTGACTCACTGCTCCATGAGGCAGCTGCAGTGGGGTGGGGTGGGGGTGGGGTGGGGGGGGGGGGTTCTCTACTGCATTGATACCCGGTGGTTCCTTACCCATGATCCCCTGAATGTCTAGAACTATCCTGAACTAACAGGAATGTGTAGTCAATTTCATATATTATTATATTTATATTTATACACGCACACACACCAATTAAGTTGGTGTGGAAAAGTAGCACTATTGGTATCAACGCATTTGGTTCCACTTCCCATGACTTAATCATGCGATGTTGATAAATGGGGGGAAAAAAAAGCTAAAAAGGATAAATGGCTGTTTCAGTCTCTCTTTATATATATGTGTGTGTGTGTGTGCACATATACACACATTTGCAAGCAAAAAACTCAGACACACACACACACACACACACAAATTCCCTTAGAAAAAGGGAAAACCACACTGCATGTTTTGATTGCCTTGATCTGTATTTGCATAAGCAAATAACACTGCACACAAGAGATCACTTCTGCATAAAATGGAACATTCAGTGCTGAAATACATTTTCATGGTGTGTGTGTGTATTTGTGGGGGGGGGGGGGTAAGCACATTACAAACTGCATTGCAGGGCTATTCCAACACAATACAGGGAGGTGTAATACGTGTGTGTGTGTGTGTGTGTGTGTGTGTGCATGCGCACGTGTGTCTCGGCACAAAAATGAAATCTGTAAAATGAGATATGCAAATACATCATTGCTGCCTTACTGCATATTTGAAGGAGGCTGACGTGTATTTTAAAAGGCACCGTGGGTCGGTCCAGGAATGTAAACCTCAGATTTAAGCCTCATCTGTAAACCCACATTGCACGAGGCAGTGCCTTCTGATTGGCACTGCACAACCTGCAATCTGTCTCACTGGATCCATTTTCAAATTATTACCAACTTCTCTTCGGAAAATTCCAATGCCCAACATGCTAATGTCAAATAATGTAGAGCGTACGGTAATTAATTGTGTTTCCTACATTTGAATAATTCTAGAAGTTCATTTCTGTTCACATATGGTTCCACGCTATCATGCTAAACTGCCCTTTTGGTTTGCCAACAATCATTTTTTATTTTCAGTAAAAATGCTCTTGGAAATACACCATAAAAAGTGAGGTAACATTGGATATTTTAAAGGGTTAAGAAATGGAGGGGATTTCTCTGCGTGCTTCCCGCTGTTAATGGGATTTGGCACCCAGGATCCCATCGTTAAAGTGTTATATTTTTGGCCTTTCCTATTGGTCCACATGGTCTCACATGGTCAAATCCGCAGGTTTTTGGTCAACAGACATTCCCAGCTGTTGCCCGTGGCAACACCTCAACATGGACATTCACGTACAACCGTCCCAAGTTTCTGAGCAGGGTTCATTTTTAAAAAAAAAAAAAATAATAAAAAAAATTAAAAAGTTGGGGTCTTTCCGCTCTCCCGTCAGCTCGTCCGCGAAATGTACGAGGCGCGGGGGCATCGGGGCGCGCGTGGGGGGGGGGGGGGGGGGGGGGGGGGGCGCAGCGTTCCCGAAAAGCGCACAGCGCCAGCGCCAGTTAATTCCGGCCAGACGGCGTGAAGGGTGAATGAAATGGGCTACATCCAGAGACGGCCTTTAATCCCCGCTGATTGAGTCCACTTCACGCAACATAAATATTTATGTGTGACTAGAAAGTGCTTTTCTTTCCTGATGGTGAGGGGGGGGGGTGGGGGGTGAGGGGGGGGGGGGCGCGCAGAGGGGGGGGGGGGGTCAAATCAAGCTGTGCTTTCCTGTTCGAAGAACAACCGGTATTATTATTATTAATGAAGGACCAACGGAATTGGCCAGATAAACTCCGCATTTTCAAAGACTCGTCCGGACGTGATGGCAATATACAGCTCCAGGTAGCCGACTTTAATTTTCTGAAACCGTTTTATCACATTCTTTTTAAAATTTCTATTTATTTATTCAAATTCATTTAAGCGGCATTACGCGGAGAATAAGGATGGAGGAACACAAGGGTTTACCGAGGCAGCTTACTGTAGGGATGATGACCAGGGGTCCGAAACGCTGGAGCACTATTACATTAAAGCCACTGCGCTATTTCAACCGCCAAAGTGATTTCGGATCTTACAGGCATACGGTCTCATCCAACAGACAGCACCTCCTGCAGCACAGTGTCATAGTCTATTTGGTCCAAACATAACAGTGCCCCCCTACTGGCCACTCCCAAAGCCCCCCCCCCCCCCTTCCCCCACCGAGCACCTGCCATCCAGCACCCAGCCTGGCTTTCTCAGCACAAGGCTTCGGGGTGGCACCAGTGCAGGCCGTTCTGCTAAACCGCAAACACACGAAAAAACAAACAACAACCGAGCAGCCACTTAATCAGACACCGAGCAGATCCTTCTATCTAGGTCAGAGCGCGCACAAACACATCTCTCCTGTTCGGATTTATCCACCCGCACATCTGGCCAATCGGAGCAAGTTCTGCAGTGGAGATAACGACAGGCGGGCACAGATCTGATCAGGGCACGCTGTTCTGATGTTTAGCTCATAGCGACGTTTCAGGCATTACCGTGAGAAACGTATCATAGCCTGGATAACGCATGCTCATTATCACAGCGCGAGCCACACTGACACACACCCGGTAAGTAACACTGAGAGAATGACGGGCGAAATGGGATTCTTGTGCCCGCCGTCGCAATGTGGCACGATCCCCGCAAGCGGAGCAAAGCACGAGTTCCGTGCCAGGCCGTACTGTGCCAGGGGCGCCCTCGAAGCGAAGCTTTCCTGGAACGCGGTCAGAACCGTGAAAAAGGGAACGGGGGGGGGGGAGCGCCAGACGCCGCCGATCGCCGGGAAAAACGCACGGTTTTTAACGGTAAACAGCGCTCACTTTTCAAAACTTCAGACGCTTGGCCCCGTGACCCAGCCGTCGTTAGCCGGGGCTGGTTTCTAGCAGGTTCTGTGTTGAGCTGAAAACCGCTGCGGCTTCCCCCGGCCATGCTAACGCTAACACGCTAACCGGCGCGGTGCGTACAATGAGTTTTCATGGAGGACGGCTAGCGGCCCCGCCGCGGTGGCGACGTTCGCGGAGCTCGTGCTCGGCGGCGCGGGATTGCTTTGGGGGGCGTCGAAGAGAGGCGGTCTGCGAATTAAGAAAAAGTTTTAAAAAACACGCTAGAGGAAGGAAACAATCGGGGAAACGTCGCCATTTCATCACGCGCAATTAGGCATAGTGATTACTCTGCATTTGCGTGCGTTTTATTTTAGCCTTTTTTTATTTAGCCTCTCTCTGAGTGACGAAGCAAAGTTTGACTGTTTGAAGAGAAACAAAAAAACTACATACATTTTCAGGCCTAGATTGCTCCTCCAGGAATGGCAGTGTAAACTCTGATATTCAGACCTGGTTTAGGCACAGAAGACCATGCATGTGCGTGTGAGGCTGTCTCCATGTCTGTGTATGCACTACACACACACACACTCACACACACACACACACACACATATATAAATATACTACCTGCAATGGCA
Source organism: Anguilla japonica (assembly GCA_025169545.1). NCBI lineage: Eukaryota > Metazoa > Chordata > Actinopteri > Anguilliformes > Anguillidae > Anguilla > Anguilla japonica. The sequence goes on along the minus strand of CM045901.1, from coordinate 10,988,456 downwards.
GCTTTTCAAACAGAATGATATAAAACCGACACCTAACCCTTTAATTCCACGCAGTCTGGTTTTCCGAGCCCATAATCTGCAACCAAACGGCCATGGACCATTAGACCAGATCAAATCCGGCCCGGTTCTGAGGTGGCGCCAAAAGAAATTACTCTGACACCAATCAGGGCCGGGAGAGGTGCCACGGATATTGGTTTACTACGGGTGGGTAGGGGGGAGAAAGGGAATGATATTTATTTTATAAGCTCTGTGAACACAGACATCAAACGGCATGTTAATTCGATAGGCGGAATGCGCCGCTACACTTCAAACAACTCCGCTGAACGCAAGGTTTGCTCAGAGCGGACGGGGAATGTTAGCGCCGCTAGGCTAGCGGTTGGCGGACATTTTGTACTCGGTTAAACTATGCAAATAGCCGCAGCCCGCGGCGCAACGCTAGGTACTGAAAACCTGCACGTTCGGTCCCGTCTGTTTTAAGAAAACGTGAACGGGCCCCAGATGCGTGGTAGTGTTTCCTGAGTCCTGAACCCGAGGGATCGCTGGACGTGCAGTGTTCCTCACCGGGGAGCTTTGCGATCGATGAGGTTAGACGTGCAGATGTCAATTTCACATCGGTCACCGGGAGACCCGCCGCCAGTCGTTTTGTTACAGACGTGGGTTACCGTCATTTGACGTGGGTACGTTTTAAAAAAAAAAAAAGAAGGACGCAATGAAAAGGTGCTTCGAACGCCGTATCAATTCAAGCCGGTCCCCCTAAATAAATCAGCAATTAGCTTTTCGACTTTATTCATTAAACGGCAATTAGTTGTTCACCAGGGCCTGGAACGATTAATTTAATAACTTCATTAGCTTAATTTGGACAGCTGCCCCAATAAGAGGGCCCGTTCCATGCAATCAGCAAGAAGGCTGAACAGGTACATGTAACAAGCAGTCTAAATAAGAACGTCCGCATTGCCCTCCTTGCATTGTCCAATCAGAGCGCGTTCCGTGCATCGCCCTACCACGCCTCTGCCGGGTTTCTTTCGCCAAGCGCCAAAACGCGCCAACTGGTGCCAACTGGCGCCAAAATCTTCACACAAAAAAAGAACATTTGAGGGTTACTTAAATCAATTTGCATATTCGTTACAACAAAACTCATTTTGTTCAGTAACTTATGGCGAGATTAAAGAATGGCAAATAAATAAACAACGGGATTCAATTAATGGCTACATCAGACATAATTATTGGAGAACTGATGCAGGCGAGGTGCAGCACATGCAGCAGGGGGTGGAGAACGCACTGAAATGTAACTCATCGCCGAATAAAGATGACTAAACGCCTCTCAAATAAACCGTAAATCACAGTATCTGCAGACCACTGTAAAAACGTTGGAAGCGTAGTCCGCTTTGTAGATTTCATAGCGGTATAAATCATACATACCTGTATATAAAATAAGAGGCTAGCAGTCTGTATTACCTATGAGACACGTACAGGCAAGTGAATATTTCAAATAGATGCGCGTGAAATATTTCCGTGGCCTGATGTGCACAGGGTGTGGCCCTGGGACCAGAGTTTTTGGGGGGGACATGGCGAGCACAGCGGTGGCCCAGGGTAGGGGGGAGAGGACAGGAGCAAGTCTGGGTGCCAAGCGGGCCAGCTTTTTGAGCAGGGAGCTTTGGGGTCTTATCGCCCCCCTCCTCCCCCCCTTGTCCACTGCGCTAACCGCGATGAAGAAAACAGGAAGGGACCGGGTCTATTTGCTTCCTGTCTGCGGACAGGCCGCCCCTGGCACGCACCAGACCGTACGGCCGTGCAGGGGGTTTGGCTTCAATTTCGGCCGCCGGACAAAGACCTTTTCACGGGACGGGCGAGCTCCTCTTCGACGGTGGGGCCGGGAGCGGGGAGGACGAACTGCCAGACCACAATACAGAGGAAGCGTCGCCACGGCAGCGAGACATTTACTTCTATTTTTTTTTGCCGGCGTAGGTGCGGCCCCCTTGTAAATGTCACGGCGGACGAGGAGGAGGCGAATGTCAGCGGCCTAATCAAAGCGCCCGCGCAGAGGCGTCCCGAAGCCGGGGGCACCCCCCCCCCCCCACACCTGACCGACGCCCCCGCCGGCGAGTCAATCACCGGGACGGCTGAGGGGCGAACGGGCGCGCCTCGGCCTGATGGATTGCCCAAAAGGCGAGGTGGGGGGGGGTTGCTCACCCCCCTCGCCCCCACACAACAAAAGGGGGCCACAGAACCCCATCAATCCGCCGGTCACACCGGGAGCTTTGTTCAAACATGACACGGCGTTCGTAAGAAGCCGTTAGGACGGGCGGCCTTGTCCGTGCCGTGAATTATGATGCCGCGCGCGGACGTGGGGGGGGGGGGGGGGGGGGCGTCTGCTCTGTGCGCGTTCAAAACGAGAGCACGGTTCCGCCCGCAGTCGCACTTCCTCCTCCTCCTCCTCCTCCTCCCACCCCCGCTCCCCCCGTCGCCGAGCTCGGTCCGTACCCTTTTCCATCATTTACGATTAGGGGGGGGGGGGAAACTGTGGAGACCGTCGGAGCCAAGCGGCATTGTGGGTAATGAGCCACCTGAGTCCTTGGTCGCGCCGTCCGCGTCTCCGGCCAAATGGCGCGGCCCGCCCCTCCCCTCCCCTCCCCGAGCGCGGCGCGGGGAGGGAAAGCTCGGAGGTGAGCCGGGTTCTGCGCCGCTCCGCGCGGACCTCAGCTGCGCCGCGCGCTAATCTCATCCAAACGTTATTTTTTTGATTTAGCCGCAATCTCCGATCTCTGCCCCGCCACCCCCCCCCCCCCCCCCCGCGCCGCACGGTAACCGGGTCCCGGGAGAAGGGGGGGGGGGGGGGGGGGGGGGGGGGGGCGATAATGGATGTTAATTTCCTCCTCTGGAGCGGCGCGGGGCGTTTATCGATTTTGGGGCGAAGCGCGCGCGCCGCATTAGCATGTTTGATGAGCGTGTAAGCGGTCTCTCTGGCTCCCGTGTCTCCGGGGCAGATAACGCCGCCGCGCTTCCGCCTCCGGCGCCCCCCACGGGTCTCGCCGTCAACGTGGGGAAAAAGCCGCCGGGGGGGGGGGGGGGGGGGGGGGGGGGACACACCTGCGCTCTCACCCTTGGCCGAGCGCGGCGGCGCTACCTGCCCCGTACTCACGTCTGCGTAGCAACGCATTGCCGCCAGCAGGCGGACGATCTGACCAGGCCCCTGTTTGCCCAGACGCCGTAATGACTCAAACCGGATTGAACTGGATCTCAGCCATCATACCCCATCCCCTATGAATCAGCGATATTCCATTGGCCAAAACCACATGACTGGATTTCTCAGCCTTGGCTAAAATTATTTAATTGCCAATGTGCCACACTGATGTCCACACTGATGTCCATAACCCTAATCCCATGACTAACCCCATGACTAATCCCATAACTTTCCCTATTTAGACTATTTCATATTGCATTTACATGGAGTAATTCAGGTTTCATAAGTTGTTAAAGGCACAATTGCAGCCCCCAACAGGGAATTCAGTGTGAAACCAGCTTGTTCCCCAAATACTACGCCACCCTCAGTGTTCCAAAGTGGACAAAAAAAAAACACAATTAGGCAAAGCAGAAACAGGAGAGAAAAAAAGCTACAGATCAATATTTTCAATGAAGAAGCACAGAAATCCCTTGAGAAACCTAGCAGACGCGCGAAAGAACGAATTTTCATAATCTTTTCACATCCTGAAAAATGTTTGCCAGCTTTAAAAATATCCTTTGTTCTGTCAGCTGTTTAATTGTTTCCTAAGCTCTGTTTATTTTAAGCCTCGCGTTGAAATCAAGGCTTTAAAAAAAAAAAAACTTTTTAATTGAAAGGCTGGCAATTTTACCTAAAATGCAGGGGAACAAGAGCGCTTCTCGTATCGGGGTGGCTTCCCCGACGTTGAGCAGGACATTAGGGCCAACGTACGGATGAAAACCGCTCGTTGTTTCCCTTCTCCTCAAACGGATTTCGCATTTAGCCGTCTGCGGTGTCTCTCCCCCCCCCCCCCCCCCGCGTGCGTTCCGCGCGAAGACGGAATCACTCAGCCTCTGATGTCGCTAATGTCACCCCTTCATCCCCCCCCCCCCCCAGATTGCTCATTTGTCGGGGGGCTTTCAGCGCCATTACGCTGTCGATTCGAGCGGGCGAATTACAGACAAAATGGCAGCCAAAGTGACGGCTCGCTTCCCGGCGACGGCCAAATGACACGTCGCGTCTGTCGGACGCGCGATGAGACCTCAAAAAAAAAAAAAAAAAACAGGAATGTTAAACTTGCTTTTAGTGTGATGAGGGGCAATTTCTCTCTCTCTCTCTCTCTCTGATGCAAAAAAAAAACCGCACTACTGTACCGAGAATTGCCACATTAGCATCGCGCTTGAGGCAAAACACTGGGTATAATTACACTGCGCGGTGGTTCCAGCTTCAAAAACCCGCTGAATGTGTAATTGGTATCGGACGGGAATTCGCAGTCTGGGCTTCGAGCACCCCCCCCCTCGCCCCCCCCCCCCCCCCCCCCCCCCCCCCCCTTTTAGGAGAGGCCGCTCTTAATCAGCAGAGCTTTCTCTCGGCGTTAAGGCTTTGTGCGGTTTTCGTTTCTGACGGTTTTCTTTTTAAGATGGCTGCCGCGCTGACTCCGGCGGACTTGCGTGCGGCGTGCGGCGTGTGAAGTCCCCCGCTCTGCGTGCGGCGTGGAAAAACCTGGCGGCGGCGAGCGCACAAGTCACCCGCCGTCTGTGACGCGAATCACCCGCCAGCCTCTAACACGGGGCTTTAATGTGTGCGCCGCCAGGCAAGGACGAGCGGCCAATCACAGGCACTCAGAACCGTACAGGAGGCGGGAGAGGACGGGGCAGTTTGGGTATACGGCCGCGCGGAGCTTCCTCCGTTTCGTCGCTACAATCGTTTGATGGATAATATTCGGGGGCCGGCCTATGCCGGGATAGAGAGAGAGATAGGCCGCGAATCCCGCCTGGTGATCGTTCTCTCTGTCTGTCACGCCATCGGTGGCTCCTCCCCCCTTCCCTACCCCCTCCCTCTCCTGAGAGGGGGCGGAGCCAGGGCTGGAAGGGTGGCCCTGAGTGAAGTCGGAGAGTGCCAAATTTCTAGCTAATGCAGGGAGGGGGGAGTGGCCATGTGGGCCATGTGACTGGGCGGACACACATGTGGGGACAGGTGGGTGTGTGTGGGGGGGGTGGTCTGGGGGGGGGGGGGAGCAGGGGGGGCTGGTGGTGACTGGATTGGTCACACAGCAGAGCAGGGAGATCAGGTCCTGCCTTTATTACCGGGGGAAATAAGACGCGGAGGTGCTGTAGGTGTCCCTGGATCTTCCGCATGCTAAACCTGCCCGGCTTTTCCCTTTGACAGCCCGAAATTGAATCTGCCTCGGCCACATATATCAGCTGATGTGCAATTACACGCGGCGCTCTGGAGGGGGGGGGGGGGGGAGCGGGTCCTGAATCTGACTCAGCCTGGGAGGGGGCGGGCAGCTCCAGTCCCTGCAGAGATACTGTCCTGCCGTGTGTCTGATTCTCCCTAGCCTGTTAATAGCTTAGCCTAACATATATATATATATATTTTTTTTTACTTGAACCCTTCCACATAAGGCTGACATAACACAGTCATAAACTGGACAAAACAGCTATCCCAAGATGGTGCAACAACTGATGTCAGTTTATGTCAAATCTGTAAATGTTGATGACAGATGTTACCATCATAGCATTTACAGATAAAAGTATAACAGTTTTATGTCATTCGACATAAGCTGACATCATTTGTTATGCCGTCATGACATCTGTTATGACAGTGTCATGTCAGCCTTATGTTGAAGTGTTCAAGTAAAGGGTTACCTTTTTGGACAGGAAGTTGCCTATGATGGTCAATCGCATACAAATCAGTCACCGACGTCACAGGAAGCCCTCAAACCAGCGAAAAGGAAAAGTCAGTTATTCCGTAACGCGTGCTTCGCGCCGCTTGCGGTTGGCGGAACGGAGCCAAAGGTCGAGTAAGAAATTCGATTCGGAAGCCCTTTCTCTCCCCCCCCCCCCCCCAAACGGCCTGACTCACGACCAGTTTTCCAAGCAAACAAAACAATTTTCCACGAAAGCGATACATAACAAAGCACCACCCACAGGTAACATTTGAATTACTGCGGGGGGGTAGGCAATTTGGCAATTTGCATCCAATTGACCTTTTCGGGAAAGTCCACCCCTCACACTGCCTGGCCCCTCCCCTCGACACCCCCATGCAAAAGACCAAAAGTGCAATAACACACGCAGAGCCCTTTCAAAAGCAACGGCCAAATCAGCGAAGCACAAACTGTGGGAAGGGATTCACCTTGCCTTTGCATGAAGGTCAGAAGCTTGTTACTGCTGCAGCCTAACATTGCGCTTAACATGCATACGCTATTACAGCATTATTCTTTCATCTCTGAATTGGGCTCAACCAGCCCCGCTTGTGCTTTAGGGCTGAGATTTCCGTGGCTGAGATGAACTGAGGGTAACCGTGGTAACTAGTTTCAAACGGCCTGCTTGTTTTTATGCACTCTCTGGGCCCCTCCCACGCGTGGCTAGTTTTTAGGGGGAAAAGGGGGCCGTGTGTTGCGCGGGCGTAGCGACCGGGCGCTAACGGAAACAAAAAAGGGTAACCCCCCGTTTCTGACCAGCTCTCTGTGGGGTGGGGCGGACCGGGAGGAGGACTGAATCCCGCCCGAATTTACACCCAAAATTTCAACCGGCTGTCGAGATCGGCTCCGAAATGGGTCCTCTCAGAACAGATCTGTGGCGGTTTGAAACAGAACACGAGAACTTTGTTTACATGGGAGACGACGAGGCTGGACGGACCGTTCCCATCGTTACGCGTTCCTGCGTTCTTACGAGACGCCGCTGTAGTGCCCCTGAGCGCAGTGCATCAGGAAGACCGCAGTGCTTCGGCAAACATCAGGCCACGTAGATGATCAAACGCGCTCAATTTATTCTGTGCCAGATACCCTGGATACGGGCGTAATACACTGCTGCTGGGTGGTGATTTAAACATCAAAAGTAATCAGCGCACACAAACGGAAAGAATGAAATGAGCGCATATTCAAAAAAAAAAAGCATTTTCCGGAGAAAACAAAAAGATTTAAAACTGCTTTGCCCCAACTTTACGGTTCTGTTTCACCACTGCCGGATAAATATCAGTCGCACAAGAGCACAAAACCCACGCAGAGATAAGCCTCAGTGCTGGGGAGTGACTTGTATGAATGGAGGCTTGAGGTTATCAGTCACAGAGAGTGGGGGGGGGGGGGGGGGTGATGTCATCATCTGGGATTTCATGCAAACGAGATGGCGGTTAGCGGTCATGCTGCTGCTCTCCTGATAATTCATCACGATGGCGGTCAGCGTGAGGAAGTGTGCCAGGGGAGTTTAGGGACGAGGATAGTGGGCGTCGGGAAAGAGCCCCCCGTACCCGGGAAAGAGTCGCCGTAACCGCGGAAACGGCGCCGCGCCGCTAACGGAACCCCCCACCCCCCCGTCCGTTCTCGGACCCGGATTTCGGCGTGCCGCACCCCGACCCCGCGGCCCGTCTCAGAAAGGAGGCGAGCGAGGGCTCGGCTGCGGCCCGCCCGGTCTTGTCCCGCTCAGCGTTGATTAAGACGCGTCTGGGGGAGATCGGCCCGCCTGGGCGGCGCGTCCTGCCAGGGAACGGCGCTGTGGCCAGCTCAATGGGGTGAGGACGGAGCGCTGGCGCGGCCTCTGCGATCATTCAGTCTCTGAGGACCGCTGGCACAAACACCACAGAGTGGGCGAGAGAGAGAGAGAGAGACAGACGGAGACAAAGAGAGGGGTGAGAGAAAGAGACAGAGACAGAGAGGGAGAGAGAGAGAGAGACAGAGAGAGGACACAGAGTAGACACATAAAAACACAGAAAGAGAGAGGACAGAGAGACAGATTGAGACAGAGGGAGGGGGTGAGAGAGACTGAGAGATAGAGGGAGAGAAAGAGAAGAGTGGAGGAGAGAGAGAAAGAGGACAGAGGGAGAGGAGAGATAGGGGGAGAGAGAAGGCAGAGAGAGAGGGAGTGAAACAGAACTAGAAAGCATGAGAGAAAATAGAGAGAGAGAGAGGAAAGGGGAAAACAGAGGGGGGGGGTGCAAGACAGTGAGCGATAGAGAGGGAGGATGAGCGAGGGGGAGAGAGGGAAAGAGAGATAGAGGGCAATGCCATTATTGCCGCCATTACCATATTCATGCTTTGCAGCGCATAACACGGCAACAGTATCCACTGCGAGAATTAACCAATCGTTTAAATGTGAACCTTCCCCTTAAACAAACCACAGAGGCCAGCCGCGGAAATTGACAACATGCGTCGTGTTCCCTTCTTGGGTCTTTGCTTTTGGAGGGAACATTATGTACACTGGGATGCACCGTTTTCATTATCTAATTACACGTCCCCGTGCGCGAACCCCTCGCTGCTAATGGCCTGGAACAGGCTAATTTAGGCACGGCTTCTACCCCCGGGTTTTAAAAAAAACCACGGCTGTGACATCACGGCCCGTACAGGAAGTTAGGCCGCTCTCTCCCGCTCAAACTGAGCCGGCCAGTCACGACACGGCGCCGCACGGTAGCTGAGCTTCCGTGTGATAATAGTCTTCCCCAACGTTGCCTGTGGTAGCTTTACAGCAGGAAGAGAATTTAATTGCAGAAAACATTGCATCTCATAAACAACCAGGGACTTTCTTTTTTTTTTTTTTTAAACAATCCCCGTTTTACTGAAGAATGATCGAGGTTTAGTGCATTTACATTGTGAAAATCTGCCGCACGTCAAAGGAAATCCCACTGAAGTCGCTCAAAATGGCCGCCGCGCCTTGGATAAAATACCCCTGGTGAAGAAGCGCGGGTCCAGAGCTCAGAAAAAAGTTTTTTAAAAAAAGCTTGCAAGCCGAGTTTTGGCGGTCTCTGTATTTCGCAGGTCGTGCGGCGAGAGAGGATATTAGCCGCGCGACGCCCCGCTTCCCAGCGCCCGCGAGCATTTAAAATGAGCGATAACAGCCATTACCTTTACGGAGAGCCGCTATCGCTGGGATGCAAATGCTAGCCGTAATTGTATACCATTAGGGGAGAGCGCGCTTTCCACCAAATACCCGCCAATTTTAGAATCCTGCGATTCCACAGACAGAGGCGGGGGGGGGGGGGGGGGGGGGGGGCTTTTGAGTTTCGCGCGGCATCAAACAGGAGGCCTATCCGGTCCTCGAGGAACCAGGGTAAGTTCGGTTCGCGGCGGTTGGCGGAAACGCCGCAGCGGGTGGATCTTGGAGCCAAAATGGAGGCCGCTGCCACGGTTTCTGAGGCCTGGCTGTGGATGTGGGGCGCTGAGTCCGTGTCCCGTCGCGGCTGCGCGCTAGCGGGGGGTGAAAGGTCGAATGCCTTCAACTTCTGGTGAGCCGTTTTTTTCCAGACAGGCGCCATTTCACAGCTGTGTGCTTTCACACACGCACACAGGAGGGGAGGGCGGGAAGACACGCAGCTGCACACGCCCTCATTCTGCTGCTCATACAAAATGGCCGACCACGTGACACGCAAGTCACAGTACGAGATCAATGGTGTGAGCCTTTACCTATGAAATGCTTTCACCTCCCAGTAAGATCAGCTCAAGACGTCTTGTAGGACTGAAAGTGCTGCCCGTGGACTGCAATTGCACCACCAAGCCGTGCTGAAACAAGTCAGCCTTATTACTGAGAAAGATACGATTTATAATTACAGAACCTTTCACTTTAAACATCCTGGACTCAAGCAACGCTTCCCTTTTACTCTGACTGACAACGAAGCACAAGTGCTCAGCTTTTCCTCTCCGAGTACAGCTTAGTGATTTTCACCATCGTCGAAATGAATTCAACTCTGCGTTTGAAAGCGAGGCTTGAAAGCCAGACTTGCGTTTGTCTGTGAGTGAGTGTTAAGGCCTCGTCTCTCTTCAGCTGAAGCCTTGGAGAGCGGGCGCTAATGAAAGGAGCTCGGGTGAATAGCGGGGAATAAAAGCCTTTCTGCGACGGACGCTGCACACTCGTGTTCCCCCCACCCTCCCCGGCTCGCGGCTACAGCGGTCTCCATGACGCCCGCCCGGCCTCGGCGACAAACCCCGGTCCCGTACCGGGCCTGGGAACACGTCCTCGCCCCGGCGGGTCACTGAGGAGAGAGAGACGGAAAGGTCTGCACTGCGCCGTGTGCCACACAGAGCTGCCTCTCTCAAGGCCCAGCCTGGGAGTTCATTAAGGAGACCGAATCAGCTCCTGCCTGAGCTTTCTGCTCTCGTTTAAATCAGTCACCGTGCTCAAAAACCAGGGGGAGGAAGTAAAGAAAAGAAGCAGGAGGCTTTTTAGAAAACTTTTTCCAGGTTGTCAGCGATCCTTTAGCAGCTTGTCAGGCCTAATAAAGGACCGCGGGGTTCCCTGCCAGATGTTTCCCCCTGGATGTCGCCGCGGAAACGGCGGTAACCCAGTTTTTCCGCGCGTCGAGCCTCCGGCGGAGCGGGCTTGGGCCCAGACGGACCGCGCCGCCTTCGCCGCCGTTTCCCCGACAACCAGCCCCCGTCCGCGCCGGCGGCGCCCTCCTCCTCCTCCTCCTCCTCCTCCTCCTCCTCCGTCCGCGGTCGCCGGGACCCATCTGGGACGACGGAAACTGAGCGTCGGTCGTTTGCTCTGGCCTCCCGGGGCCGGGCGAGTGGCGGGCGTTTTACGGCGTCGCCGTGGGAAACGGCGGCGGCGGCCCATTTTACCGGCGGCTCGGACGGCGCGCCGTTAATGAGGTCGTCGATTATTTCCGCGCCGGCACTCCTAACGTCGGGGAGGCGAGTCTTCTGCAGCGAACGCCTTGACCTCTTTCACGCGTTCGGCGTGATAAAACTAAAACCCACGCGCTCGAAGCTATGAAGTATTAGCGTGAGCGGCGCGGCGGTTTCCCGCGCGTTGGGGAGCTCGGGTGAAGGATGGCTCGGGCGGAGTACCTGCGAAAGCCCTGGATTACCGCGCGCTTTCCACAGCAGTGCGCGCGTAAACGCGCCCAGTGCGTTCCCCGCTGACGCACAGGGTCAACAACCAGGCGCGTCGCCATTTCGACGGCGTCGGGGGCACTGCGCTATTAACGGGGATTTAAGCGGCGCTATTAAAAGGGGATTTAACACAGAAGCAAACAGAATTAGCCGCCTGGCTTTAATTACTGTAACATGTGATTCTCCGAATGAGAAACAAAAAAAATTAAAATGGCCGCCGAGCTCGTTTGTACGCCGGGGAGCGAATCTTTCAGACGAAGTCCGTTTCTTTTCTTCTTTAATACTTTTTTCGAAAAAAAACCTCGGGAATTCCCTCCTCTCCAGAACTCCACCGCACGCAGCCGGTCACAGTGATTGGGGTGAAATATATTCCATGAAAAATGCATAGAATGGCCGCCGGTTCTTGAGGGGGGGGGGGGGGGCCCTATCGAGAACAACGCGGTTACCTCGGAGAAATACTTTTCTTCCATTTCGGTTAGTGCTCGGCGGGCAGAAAACTTCACCCGCGGAGGCAGAGGTGACCTCAGAAGCGCTTGGTATTGCGAAGCACGCGGACTGCGCGGTCCTGACAGAGATGGGACCTGGCACCGGCTTTGTAGAGGGGGGAATCGAAATGCGCGGGGGGGGGGGGGGGGGGGGCCGCCCGTCGCTGCCTCTTTCAAATCACCTTTTAATGCGAGAGGGAGCGGCGCTCGGCGGGAAGCGCCCGCGGAGCGGGGCCGCCCAAAAAAAGGGCGCTCGTCCCGATCCGCTCGTCCCGATCCGCTCGCCTCCGAAGCGAGCGGGATGGCGATTTCTCGCCCGACGAACCGATGTGTAAACAAATAAACTGATCTCCCCTCCTCTCTGTCCCGGCTGTGGCTGGCTCCGCTTAGGACTTAGGGCAGAAGTGAGAAGCTGGTCGGCCGTAACCCGAACCTTTCGGAGCGGTTCGAACGCGGTGCGCGAGAGAGAGAGAGAGAGGGGCGAGACGGAGAGCGAATCGGACGCGGGCGCCGGCTCGCCTGCTTCCGAGTTTTGGCGGTCTGCTTGAGGGGGAGGAGAGGTCAGGTGGCGCCTACCCGGCACCGGTACGGGCTTAGCGACGTGCTACATTAGCGCCCCGCGGCTAAAGAGGCTTTAGCGTGCCTCCCTAGGGGTACCTGAACAGAGCAGCTAGCAGCCTGTACCCCCAAAAAGGCACAGGGAATGGGAAACAGTGGAGAAACTCCACCTTCACGGGGCGGGGTTAGGGCTGTTAACAGTTAGTGTCAGAATATCCCTTAAAAAGCTAAATGAAACGGTAAAACTGAAGCCTGTTCCTATTCCGAGCCGCCAGTAAGCTATAGGGCCGAGAATGTCAGCAAGGCCAGCATTAAATATCTCCATTAATATTTAATATTTAATCTCCAAAAAGCATAAAATGGAAGAGTGGTTTTAAAGCTAGTGATTGGGCGTGTGTGTGTGTGTGTGTGTGTGTGTGTCTGCATGCATGTACGTGTACGCGTATGTGCACACGTGTGTGAGCGCGTGCGTGGAATGACAGCCATTTTGTTCCGCTTGGTAAATATTTACCACGTTCAGGGACGGCGACGCAGAGCGCTTTGAAGGGGATCTGAGCGAAGGATGTAAGCTCCTTAAAATTCAGGAAGGGGGAAGGGGGGGGGGGGGGGGCTCCCCTGGTGATGCTGTCACGGGACGCCACGAGGTCTCGGCCCCCGACGTCCAATCAGAACCTCCGAAGCCCTGAGCGCTAATCCGCGTGGGGCGCAGCGGGAAAACTCGACACGCCGCGTCTCGCTGATTAGAGGGAAAAGTCGGGGGGACGCCGAGCCCTCAGATGCACAACACGCTCACGAGGACCTCGCCATCCCGAATGAGTGTCAAAGGTCTTTATTAAGGAGCAGCTTCCAGCCTGGCTTTTCCCACCTGAAAACTGTTGCACGTGCAGAACACAATCAAACCCGAACCAGTGCGCTTCATTTAAAGCCCGAGCTCAGTGTTTTTACAGCATGGAGGTAAGTGTGTGTAGTGAGTGAGTTGGACGGAGTGGATTCTCGTCGGGGGAAGCCGGGCGCTCGGACGCTTCGCCGGGCGGGACGGCGAAGTTTTTTTTAAAAACCCGACAGGTGTGCCCTCCACCTGGAGCCGGGGAGCTCGCCCGCTCCACCCCCACCTCCACCCCGCCCCCCGCCCCACCCCGTCAGTAAACGGTGCTTTACCCCCGCCGTGATCACGCAGTCTGACGGGGGGGGGGGGTAACGTACGGGCTCACCTTGAAAAGTCCTTGCAGATCTCTGAGCAAACGCAAGCGGGCGGATCGATGCGAGTAAACGCGCTCGTTATTCGGTTTTGTGGATTTTTTTTTTTTTATTTTTTTTTACGGCGTGGAGCCGGAGTTGCCGTGCGACGGGGCGGTGGGGGGTGCCGGGGCGGTAGGCGTCCCGTAACGTGCCTGACGCGATTAATCTGTGTGTAATCTGGGCGTAGGACCCGTTGCTCGTAAAGGGACAGCTGCAGGTTCGATTGGCGGACGTGACACGGCAGTTAACGATACTCAGCAGCCTGTAACTTCAACTTCAGATTCTTCAGTTAAGCCTGTGGACATGGAAAACACGATAAAAATCCACGTGCAGCGTGCAGTGCTTCGGATGTCGCTGCCTGCAATGCCAGTGGAATGAGGCATCGTTTCTCCTCCTCTCGTGCGGTAATGCACAGGGAGAGCTCTGACCCAAAGGTCAACAGAGCACGGGACGTTACGCCTGCGTGCGCCTGCGTGCAGTCACGGCGAATTGCCGCGGAGAGCGTTTGTTTTGATCGTGAGGCCAGACTTCCACCATGCGGTCCGATGAATCATACTCAGAGCCGCTGTCTGATGTCTGATAAATTTAGGCTTCAAATGATGTCATTAAACAGTCAACACAGCCGCACAACGCCCCTGATGAGGGGGGGGGGGGGGGCTCACACGGCTGAACATACTGACAGTCCGTGCGCTGCCAAAGAATGAAAAGGCTTGCGTGCTTATGATCTGCCTCGCTGTAACAGAGACATCTACGGTCTCAAAAGCAGCATCTGTTGATGCACAGGGAAATATCTGGAACAACCGTATGCTCATTTCAAGTGATTCAGGCTAAATTCCAAGCGGCAGGAGATTGACTCCGGAATCGAACCCGTGACCTCCTGGTCGCGAGCCTCGCCCTTCCTTTGATTCGCCCCAGCCCCCCGAGCTGCTGCTCGCCATCTACAGCTGCCGGCGGGGATATCAAAGCGCCGCTCGGCACCGTGTAAACCCGCAACAAGGCCTTATGAAAATTCATAAAGTGCACGTTCCTCTGATTTTTCTATTCCCTTTCTAAACACTCGCATAATTAACTAGGCTAAGGCTGAACACGCATTTCGCCCTTTTTTTTAAATTCCCCGCTCTTTCTCTTCTCCGCTGTTGCGAAGAAGTCTCGCCGAGTAACAAGTCACACCGACAAAAAAAAAATAAAAATGGAGGATGTTTAGCCCTACCCCCCGCCGCGCTTCCGTGTAGCTCGTGCGGCGCGGGCGCACGGAAAATAAGCAGGAGGGTAGATTACTGCAGCTGAAGACCGCCTGACGTTACGCGTCAGACAGTTTGACAACGCAACTGGACGTTTAGCAAACGGCGAAGGCCTCGAATGAGCGAGCCGGGCGCTGCGCTGACAGCTAGGCTACGCCCGTCTCTGCGCAAAGAGCTTTCCAGATCTAACGAGTCAGGGGACAAAAAAACCAAAAGCGATCGATTAGGGGAACGCTTAATCGATGGCTTGCGATCCGGCGAGGAATCCGACGGCTGAGAAGGGATCGGGCGCGGTCCAGCTTTAGCATCGCCTTTGTTTTCTTCGATTTATCGCGTTCGGCCGCCCCGCAAAATTTCGCCCGTAAATTGCGGCGGTGCGGCGAGCCGCCCGCAGCTGTGGGAGAAGTGGCCCGTGGTGCACGGGGGGGGGGGGGGGGGGGGGGGGGGGGGGTAAACAAACCCGTCACCGGCGGCCCGCCCCTAAACTGACGCGGGAAACCCGCGGCGTAAATCAGTGGCTAATAAATGTGAGCGGGGAAAGCGTCGGAGTTAATAAGGATGGCTGAAAGGCTCCAGCGAAGTCTGACCCACTGTCTGCTGCTTGCCGGGGGGGTGGGGGGGGGGGGGGGGGGTGTACCGGAGAATCTCAGAGCAGTGGGGGGGAAAAAAAAACCCAGCGGAGCGAATCGAAGTCCAGAGACCTTTATGAAATGTCACACATGTACTTTGGAATGTGTCTGAGTGTCTATGAGTGTGAGTGTGAGTGTGTATGTGTGAGCATGTGTATGTGTATGCATCTGTGAGTATGTGTATGTGTGCGCATCTTTGTGACTGTGTGTGTGAGTGTGTGTGTGTGAGCATGTGTGTGTGTGTGTGTGTGAGTGTGTGAGTGTGTGTGTGTGTGTGAGCAGTGTGTGTGTGTGAGCGTGTGTGAGCGCGCGTGTGTGTGTGTGTGTATATGCAGGGGGTTGAGGCCTTGGAGGAGCTGAGAAGTCTGAAAGCATGCAAAAGCACAGCTTCGCCTGTTGTTGCGTATGGCAGGATGTGACCAACACTTTGACACAATCTACACGGCAGCCATTCTTTTCATATTGACTTGTGCTTCCATTCTAATTGCTCCTGTGCTCCGGCAAACAATGACATCCCCCACTGTACTAAAACAGGAGCAGCACAGAGACAATAATGCACAGTGGCAAAGGACATGAATAATATCACTGGTGTGAAAGGAATCGCAGACGTCTTCCCGTGACTGACATTTCCGTTTTTAAATATACATTCGTGACATAAATGTATGTAACCGCATGTACACAAGTAATCAAAAGGCACCATAAATTCATTTTCTTTAAAAAAAAAAAATAAAGTAAATGAATAAAATACTTTCTTAGAAGGATGAGAAAATTGTGCCTTAGAAATATTAGCCTCGCTCCCTTTAATCAAGCTCCAGTACGTAACATGGAAAGATTAGGGTTTATCTAATTGAGTTCACTGCTGGAGATCTGAGGGGCCGCCTCATTACCCAAACGCATGGAAATATCAGCCCTGTTCACATTTGTATTCCGCACATTTCTGCAGTCGGGGAAATGGGTTTTTTTTTTTTTTTTTTTTTTTTTTACAGAGGGGCTGGGGTCTGCTAGTGTTATTGAGAGCCGGGGATGGGGAAATTTAATGGACAATCATTCAACCGTTTCTAATCACAGAATCATATTTTACCAGTTACTTCACTTATTATTATTATTATTATTATTGCAGTAGTAATAGTAATAGTAGCAGCAGTAGTAGTAGAAACAGTATTAGCAGCAGAAGTAGTAACAGTAGTAATAGAAGTGGTGGTAGTGCTGTTAATTTGTAGCTCTTAATCAGTAATTTAATTAGCAGGTGCTCTTATAGAGGGTTACTCACAAGGTCATTGACACCCAAGTAAACACTGTGTGATAAGGGCATGGTTACAGGACAGGCAGTAACACAGCATTGCTGGGCAACAGCAGGTCCATCTCCACTGGCTGTCTAAACAACGCAATCCTGCCGAAGCACACACCGGGCGAGCCGGTTAGCCGAGCCGCTTGACCCGGCTCCGGCCGGCTTTGAGAGGGAACGAATACTCGCCGAAAATAAAACCGAAGGCACAAATGGTGGGTCCCTGAGGGGCAGTGAGTCATCAGGTGCGCCCCACACAAACGCCCCCCTCAGCTGAACTTCCCCTGGGGTCGTTTCTCTTCCTTTCCCTCCCTATCCACAGGTTAAAAAAAACCCCCAGGCTTCAGTGCACAGATACATGTTAAACCATGAGGTGAATAGTTCTTCTAATTCAGACCTATAGTAAGGAAACTTTTAAGGCCATGTCCCATTAAGACGCACAGACAAGATTGTAGCTTCTGTTATTGTGGTGCTGCGACCTGACAAAAAACAAACACCCCCCCCCCAACCCAACTAAAAAAAAAGGCCCCCTCTTCATGTGCTCATCTGAAATAACATGAAGATGTGCTGACATGCCTAATTAACCTTCGCTCTTGCTGACGGAAGCCTCCTCAAGGAAAGGGACACGTATAATGACCGGTCTGCGCGAGGACGCCATCAGTGGGAAGATGGCTCTGTTTGTCGCACAAGACGGAGCGCCGTTCCAGCGAAGGAGCCGGGGAGAGCTGACTTCCTGTCTCCGCGCCGACTTCCTGTCTCTGAGTAGCGCGCGTCAGATCAGCGCAGGGGAACCGTCAGTCGCGCCGAGGCGACGGGAGCGCTGCTCTTCTCCTCCCCCGCTGCGCTCTTCCCCCCGACGCGAAAGGCCGAGGCTAACGGCGGGCGCCCCGCGCTTGGCCCCCCCGGCGCCGTCCGCAAAGCATTGTGGGTCTGTTGCTTAGCGATGGAGCCGAGACAAGAAATTCGTTTGTTTTTTTTTCCCCGAAGGACACGCAGTGCGGCGGAGCGAAGCGGGGGCCGTGGAGAGGTCACGCGCGGACGCCCACCCGTTCCAGGGCAAGCGTCCGCGCAGACAGGAAGGTTATGTCGATCGCGACCGTGGGTACCATAAAAAAATAATAAATAAATAAAAAAACATCCATCGAGTAAAATCATGTGAAGCTAACCTACCTAATTTGCTGTTTGATGTACCTTCCTTTCATATGGAGGGGGTATGTACAGACGCGGCTCGCTTGAGGGTATTAAGGGACGTGTCACGCCACGGATTTGAACCCGCAACCCCTCTAAAAGCCCTTCGCGGCAATAAGCACCATTACATTAATTTGTGGCATTAGTCAGAGCTCGGACTTGTCCATTCGTTCTCCTCCTTTGTTGCTTCAGGGCGGTTTCCTTATGTAAGAGCACTCAAGAC
Organism: Anguilla japonica; assembly: GCA_025169545.1. Classification (NCBI taxonomy): domain Eukaryota; kingdom Metazoa; phylum Chordata; class Actinopteri; order Anguilliformes; family Anguillidae; genus Anguilla; species Anguilla japonica. The sequence continues at coordinate 10,970,584 of CM045901.1, read as the reverse complement.
AACCTCCCCGAAATGATTATCCCCCCGCAAATCATCCCATTATGTTACAGCCCGACGCACTTTGAAGTGGCGGCCGGAGCGTAATTTGTGCCTCTGCCGGGAACATTTGGGCTTTGTGCTGAGGCGGTGCTCGAAGGCTGAGGAGGGGAACATGAGTCAAGGCCAATTACCGGGCCCGAGCTGGGGGAGAGGGGCGGGCGAGAGCCGGCTCAGGCGGGGACTGCTGAAATATGAATGGGCCCGTGTGCGACTGTGACCCACGGCTCTCCATTCCGGCTCTCCATGGAGGATCAATGAGACTTGCGGGTCAGAGGTCGAAACAACACTTGAATCGCCCCTCCCCTCCCCTCTTTTCTTTTTTTTTTTTTGTTGCTAGGTTTGATTTCTGCTCTGATACATGCTGGGTTTTTTTTCCTGCTGGTGAGACAATAGTAATCAAAGGAAAAAGATGGTGGCCACCAACAGCTGTATCTCTGCTGCCCCTCTCAGGCCGCTAGCTGCAACTGCAGCTGGATGCTCCTCACTCACTCTCCTTTCTCTCTTTTTCACTCTCTATCTTTCTCTCTCCCCTCCCCTCTCCCCCCTCTTTCGGTCTCCCCCTCCCTCTCTCTCTCTCCTTGCCCCCGCCCCCAGTTCTGTACTGCTGCTGCTGTTAAATGCCTTGGTTAGAGGGGGGGGAAAAATGGGGTGTCCCTGCAGCAGGAGAAGAAACGCATCCAGTAATGGCCCCCTGTCTCACAGAGGGCCTAATAACATTAACTGCGCTCTGCCTGCAACACCCACTTCTGCAAAGCAGCCGGGGGGAGGGGGGAGGGGCCGGGGGGGCGGGGGGGGTGGGGGGAGAGTTTGGATCTAATTTGACTCGTTCTCTTTGCAGCCCGTCAAGCCGAGTATAAGCAGCAATAAAGAGATAAACAGAAGGGGGGGGGGGGGGGGACTCCACGCGTGCTTCTCCTCTGCTGGAGGAGAGCGAGGCTGCGGCTGCTCTCCGCGGTGCTGAAACGAAGCAGAGCAGGAAGTGGAGGGGAGCGAGCCTGCGGCCGCTCTCCGCGGTGCTGAAACAGAGCAGGAAGTGGAGGGAGGGCAGGCGGGCGGCACAGAAAGAGCAAGCGCTGGGCCGCTGTCCGGGGTGCTGAAACGGGAGGTCAGATCGCCCCTCACTATGGTGCGTCGAGAACAGAGGTGCTGGGGGGCTGTTAGGGGCTGTTAGCCTACACCATGCAAACTGTGGAGGACGGGGGGTCCGCCCCGAGGCCAGGCGGCCATGCCTACCGAATTATTCATTAAAAAAAAAAAAAATGAATAAATAATTAAGAAAAAGAGAACTAGGGCAGGGTGTGCAGCTGTGCTAAAAATGTAAAGCGGCGTGCAGCTGTTTGGGGTACTGAGCCAGGGACCCTGTCCCACGCTGCCAAATAAAACACGCACCTCGGGCTGCGTCAGGGAGCGCTCTCCTTAACCCAGCTGCAGAGAGCGAGCCGGGCAGCTGCCTAATGGAATAACTCAGAGCGAAGCTGAGCCCCTCAGATCTGCCCGTTTTCAGGCTAAAACAAACCATCCGCAGGCTGCGTAGTTTAGGGTTTTTTTTTTGGCAACACTTTCTTTTTTTTTTTTTTTTGTTCTTCAGGCTGTGTATATTCTCCCCTGGACCATTTCGATAGTCAGATGGACCTGGTCAATGAAAAAAAATCAGCTTTGAAATCTATGGGATCTCTGAGCTCTGCATCAAAGGAAAGACTGCAGCATCAAATGGGCCTCCAAACACAGACTGGAATTCAACCAGATTTTATATATATATATATATTTTTTTTTTTTTTTTTAAGCAGAAGGTCAACACAGCACAAGGCCTGACATTCCGTTCCTTTTTAAGAACACAGCGAGCGTGCAGACATTTTCGCCCCGGCATCGCGAGCGCATCGATCGCCCCCTCTCTCTCTTTTTCTCCCGGCTCACTTCCTGGTTCGGGCGATTCGCCTTTATCGACTTTAACGGGCGGCGTCCGTCGATTGCGCGCTAACGCGGGCCGATGTCGGGATCTCCGCTGGCGCGCGACGCGCTCGGAATCCGCATATGTCCGTTTGCTAGCTCACAGCCGGCTCGCCGAAGGCTCTGGTGTAAAACAAAGCGATATATATTCACAGCAGGACACGGCTTTTCTTACTTAACGCGTTCAGGGGCCCGGGCTGCGGTTCGGCTCGGCTCTGCGAGCTTTTTAGATTAGCTTTCCGTCCAAATCGTTAGCCGCCCTATTGAACATAATTGGCCAACTGAGCCAAATTAGTCACCGGATTGGATGAGTTTAACCCGTTCCCCTTCCTGGTTCCTGAGGCAGGAGCGCGGCTCCTCTTCCTGCTCCACTTCCTGGCAGCTGCGGCGGATACTGCTGCAGTGGCGATCTCCGCACAACCGGCTCTGCAGCTGTGAAGCGTGATATGAAAAAATGAAGTAAGCTAGTTTTTCTCTTCCCCCCCCCCTTTTTTTACTGATGACACCGCAGTGGGCCACATCTGTTCAGCCGCGGCGTGTAATCCGCGTGCTGATGTGGCGCTTCTCCCGCTCGGAGCGTGTGCGCGCGGCGGTGGGCGGGAGGGAGGGAGGGGCCCGGTCACGGAACGCGACCCCGCCGGGGTTTCCGCCGAGCCGCTGGCGAACATCCGTCATTTCGGCTATTCGAAACGCGCTTCTCTCGAGAAGTGGAGTCACCCCCCCCCCCCCCTACACAGGAGCACACTGTTATGCAGTCTTGTGTGGGAGCATGCACCTGGTTTTTTTTTTTTTGGTGTATTATTTTCCAGTGAAACTGATTTGCCGACACCCTTTGCTCAGCCTCTGAGTGGGTGACGTGCGCAGCAGGTGTGTTGTAGCGCGTCGCCGGCTGTGTGGAGCTCTCCTGCGCAGCGGGCGGCTGTGTGGAGCTCTCCTGCGCCGCGGGAGGCTGAGTGGCGCAGCCGGGGCAGCGCGTGTTTGTGAGAGCGCCGGCGCGGCGCCCCCTGGAGTTCGGTGTGGCGAGCGCAGCTCCACTCCGCCGCCCCGCTGCTATTTACCGTTTACCCCCCGAGGCTCCACGCTGCGCTGCGTCACTCAGAGTCACGCCCGCTCGCCCAGCGAGAGAGCTCCTGCTGACTGGTCAAACGCAGCAGTGGGGCCGGAGCAGCAGCGAGGCATTCTGGGACATCTCCCCAGAGGAACGGCTCTCCGGGTGGCAGGTGGCGTGGGGGCGGGGGGGGGGGAAGTGGGGACGAACGTCCCCGGTGGCGAGAGCCGGATGTGCCCCACAGCCGGGGGGGCAGGAGCTCGACGGCGCCCTCTACAGGCTGCTCCAGGCAGCACTTCCACAGATGTAATTATGTCACTGCCCCCGGAGGCCCAGGTGATTGCGCTCACACACAGATTGGCGGCTTATCTGGCGGCTCACCGCTGTCACTCGTGTGTACAGGGCTGCGGAACAAAGCCGTCGACCGAGCTGGCAAATCGTTTCCTGTGTTGGGCGCAGATTTATCCCTCTAATCCATTTCAGTGTGCTCCCCCAAAAGCACGTCCTGCAGTACGGCAGATATGATCTTGTGTGTCACACTGGCAGAAACCCTAGCCTCAGCTGAAGATGCATTTTGGCCCGTTTTCCAAACCCCTCTATAGAAATGGCCAGTTTGTTTGCCCATGTTTGGCAAGTGCACTCAACAGAAAGGTTGCAGGTTCAAATTTCTGGCTAAGGCACTGGAATCATACCCTTAAGCAAAGAATTGCACATGCATTTGGTTCTGTGCATATTCTTATGAATGAGCGGTGAATATTTTAAATGCGCATGCATAGTAATCAGCTCAAACTACTGCACTGAGCCGAGCTTCATCACGCATGCGGCACATCAGTAGCACATTTGCACATGCATGTAATAAAACTGCATGAGCCAGAGGCAGAGAGCTGTCTCAATGCAGTCTTCCGCAAATTTGTTTGAGATTTCTTGCACTGGTTCACCAACCTGATGTCCAGTACGAGCAGTCTATAAACCCTCCGTGTGGATTAATCTCTTAGAGGGTACCGATGAGAAACTGGCTCTTTCTTTGGGGGTTTTTTTTTCCCGCAAGTGAAAAGACTGATCTTTAAAAAAATAACCCACAGGTGCCGTTTCCCAGTACAGCTATTTCTGCAGCCTGGACACGGCTAGCAGTAATCTCTCATTCTCCACACCTACAGCTGATTACAGAATAAATCTGCGCCCAACACAGGAAACGATTTGCCAGCTCGGCCGACGGCTTTGTTCCGCAGCCCTGTACACACGAGTGACAGCGGTGAGCCGCCAGATAAGCCGCCAATCTGTGTGTGAGCGCAATCACCTGGGCCTCCGGGGGCAGTGACATCATTACATCTGTGAGCTGTGGAAGCGCTGCCTGGAGCAGCCTGCAGAGGGCGCCGTCGAGCTCCTGCCCCCCCGGCTGTGGGGCACATCCGGCTCTCGCCACCGGGGACGTTCGTCCCCACTTCCCCGCACCGGACCTTACCCCCCCCCCCCCACACCACCTGCCACCCGGAGAGCCGTTCCTCTGGGGAGCTGTCCCAGAATGCCTCGCTGCTGCTCCGCCCCCACCGAGCTGGCGTGACTCTGAGTGGCGCGGTGCGGAGCCTCGGGGGGTAAACGGTAAATAACAGCGGGGCGGCGGAGTGGAGCTGCGCTCGCCACACCGAACTCCAGGGGGCGCCGTGCCGGCGCTCTCACAAACACGCGCTGCCCCGGCTGCGCCACTCAGCCGCCCGCTGCGCAGGAGAGCTCCACACAGCCGGCGACGCACTACAATACACCTGCCGCGCACGTCACCCTCAGGGAAAGCAGTTTCGCAGGAAACTAACAACAACAAAAAAGGGAAAACAGGCCCACAGACCCTGAGGAGAACAGAACACATCCCTTTGAGGGGAGGGGGGGTTCCTTTCTCCTAAGAGTGCATTCGTACCTTCATGAAACAGTCTTCAAAAAGTGGGTGCGGCTAAATTCAAAACCAGACCAGCTCACTGAGCTACTGGGCTAACAAATGTTCCGCTTTATCAGCTAGTCTCATCGCCCTCGGACTAAACCAAATTGAAGAGAATCTACAGAACTGTCCTGGGCTGTAGGTTATCCTTTGCATACAAGCATAATTTTTTTAAACAATATCATTTTACCAGATGAAATAAATGAGCTCTTTTTAAACTCATACGCACGTGCACACACACACACACACACACACACACACACAAAACTAAAAACGGGATGACAGAACCCGTGTGGCACATCAGCACACAACGCACCAGTAAATCACGCAGTGTAAACCCAGCGCGTTAGCTCCTGATTATCCTGAGTTTGAGGGCGTCAAACGAAGTGTAATGTCATCTTGCGACCCGACGCAGATTGCCCCCAAAACACAATTATGTAAAACAGTGGCACGCTATCACCAACAACGCTCTGATGCTCTAACTTCAGAAAACAAAAACACTTTACATAACGGCAGTACTGTACCAGCGTTACATAAGAACCGTTCAAGTATTGCATAAGTATGGCCTCTTAAACAGTCCTTACTGTATGAAAAACTCACTGTATTAAAAAACAATAATGAACGACTCCTACTTCGCTTAAGTTATTACACATGCAGCCAAGGTGCACACAGGTACAGAACTCAGCATATCCAAGGCTCCATTCTATGACATGCAATTGTTGTACTTCTACTGCGGAGTGGTTTTGATACCATGTGATTTCACCCGGCGAAGTCCTGACACTGCCGCAGCCAATCAGAAGCTGCAATGTCAACTTCGCGGTCGCACGGTGGGGGGGGAAGGGGGGGCGACGGTTAAGTTTAGCGTCGCCGCCGGTGACACGGCGTCACCACGGGAACGTGCTGCAAGCGCGGTCGTAACTCAAAGCAGTGTCCCCCCCCCCCGCCCTCCTCCATCCCCCCCCCCCCCCCCCCACCCCCCCCCCCCCCCAGGCCCGATCACACTGCTCCTGCGTAGCAATGAAAAGACCATCTGCGGGGGGGGGGATTAATATTTCAAAACATGTCAGAGTGATTCACGGCCGGCGCGCTTACACGAGCAGCATGCTAACGACGGCTTGCGTTCTCGCTGCGTGGTTTCCATAATCCCCGAACCCTAATCGCCGCTTCGCTCGGAAAAAAGAGACGCGTTACGTTGACTGGAAACCCGTTTCGAAGGCTTCCGACGTGCCCCCCCCTCAGATTTCCGCGGAGACGCCCATCCTCGCGCACCGCGTTTCCCCCGGTTACGGCCGCGCTCGCTCGTAGCTTTTCGCTTCCCCGTCAAGAAACCGCGGGGGGGTGGTGGGGGGCGGCGGGGGCTCTAATTCGAAGGGGAATACCGGCGGGAGCTCTAATTGGCGCATGGGACTTGCCCGCTCGGAAAGAGTTTGGCCGCGCTGGCGCGATGCCCGACGAAGGAACGTTAGCCCACTAACGAGCGGGAGCGCATGTCTGCGGCCGCTCTCCCCGCGCCGAGTCCCGGCGATAACCGGCTTAGCGATCGGCTCTGCGTTAATATGGGGGAGCGCGCGGCTTCGAATGCGCAAGCAGCTTTTTTTTTTTTTTTTGGAATGGAGGGCGAAGCCAGCGTTTTTGCCTTGATACGGACGAGTGGATTGGGCCTCGAAATGCATCGAGGAGAAAGAAGGCCTATTCTGTAAGAAGCCCTTGTCCATCAGCTTTCCCAAATTACAACTTGTATCAGTATTTTATTTTATTGAATTATTATTATTATTATTATTATTATTATTTTTTATTATTGGGGGACTGCAGTCAATCACCATACAGAAATAGCCCAAGGGATGAAAGGGGGGTGCGGGGGGGTTTCTCAGCCCTCCTGGGTAAAAAAAAAAAAAAGCGATTTGGACAGCAACCAAAGTGTTGTCTCCCGGCTCGGCTGAGCGATAAGCAAACGACACCTTTAATTTGCGAGGGTACGAGGATTGTGTTTGACAATCTGCGATTTCTCCGCGCCCCCCTGGTTCCACATCGCGCCCCTCAGCCCTCGTCCGCGGCCGTGTAATCACGCGAGTCTGAGCTCTAATTGCGTGTCCGGTCCAATTAGACGAGCCGGCGTCCGAGTAACGGACGGGACGGCCACGTACCCATCCGGGTCTGAAGCGATTAGCGCGGAGGCGCGGCAGGCGGCTAACCAGAGCGTGCGGCCGCCCCCCCCCCCCCCCCCCCCCGTTTGAAAGCGAGTGGCCGCGCCGTGTTCCGAGGGGCGGGTCGAGAGACGGGTCGCCGGTGGCGATGATGACGACGCGTAGGTGGCGCAGGCGGGGACCCCGGATTTCTGAGCACGTCGGAGAAGTAGTAGCTTCACAGCGCTGACTGAACACGCCATGCGCCCGTATCAGGTCTGGCCGCGGTCGACGGCCGCTCCTCTGCTTGCCGTTTCCCCGTTTTCGAGGGAGACGAAGGATCTGCGTTCCCGCGTCTCTCCAAATGGCCGGCCTCTTCCAGGCCACGATCGCAGACGCCCGAGCTCGCTAAACCCGCCATAATTCCTCACAGCTCATGCCGAGGGTGAAGAGGTCCAGCCAAAGACCACAGAAGGGGCTATGGATCGCATCCGACGGTATCATAACGAGGATTAAGACCGGGGGCCGGCCTCCGTCCGAGTTTCACTCCTAAATTAATGCGAGCGGATCGGACGGATTCTGTCGGCGCTGCACTAACTCCCCATTTGGCAGATGGAAGCGACTTCATTAGAGGCCTATCGCGGCGTCGACCGAGCTTTGCTCAGTCAGCGCTTTCTGAAAGAATACACCGCGCTTCCCGTTCAGCCCTCGGAAGGAAACAATGCGCCGGCCGTCCTCCCCCCGTCAGGAGGATAATACGGAGGAAATACAACCGAGGGGGGGATGTTTTCAGAGTGCGGCAGCGGCGCTACGTGCTCAGGGCTCCCTCTCGGTGCGCTGGCTTATTCGTTCCTGTAGGGTTGTCGGACGTGAACGATAAGGTTCCACTGGCGGGCTGGTTCGGTGGTGCGCTTAAAATCGAGGTGGGGGGGGGGGGGGGGGGGGGGGGGGGGGGGGGGGGGGGGCTGCGAGAGGTCGTTAAAACTGGGGAGCGAAGGTACTGTATGTCCGGTATACAGAAAAGAAACACATAGATAAAATGGTGGCGTCCGTGAATGACGAGCACACCCTGACCAGGCTAGGCTTTGTCCTTGACCCTCCATTTTGTGCCTGGCCCATCCAGTTTCTCTGCGGGAGGTAAAGGCGCACTAACAATGCACGCGGAACGGCGCGGCTTTCTGCGAAAGGCCGCCTCCGCTGTGTTTCTGTTTGGGCTCGGGCCCCCCCCGGCGCCAGCTCGGAACAGAACAGAGCTCCGGGCGCAGAGGCCCCGCCCCCTCCCGCGGAGGAGAGCGGCGGTCTAACGGGGGAGAGGCTCGTCGAGAGGGGAGGGGGGCGGGCGCTCTGAAAGGAGAGGGGGACGGGGTGCGTTCGGCCCGACCTCGGCCGACCCGCCCCGAAAAAGCAGGTCCCATTGATTCTCCTCAGACAGGGGGCCCCGGAGGGAGGACGCAAGGTGCCCTTTCGGACAAGGCGAGGGGACGGGGGGGGACGACTCAAATCTCTAACGAGAACAACAGGCCTACGGGACGGCGGCCCGGAACACAGAGAGACGCCCCGCGGCTTCGGCCCCTCCGTGTTCCGGGGCCACTGAGGGCCGGAGGACGAGGAGGATGGAACATTCCCAGCATGCAGCAGGAGGACGGGGATTTCATTTTTTAAAAACTTGTTTATCCGAGGCCCTCTCTCCCCCCTTATCCCACTCAGCATAAAGCACTGCAGTCACACACGGCCATAAGCGATGCCTACATTTACACCCTAAGGTCCCACCAAAGTCAATTTCAAACCTTCCCGTGTAACCTCTAGCATTTACAGCAGTGTTCAGTGATATACAGCCGATATGCTGCAGATTGGCAGTTACTCAGATCTAATCCAATCGATGCTTTTAATAATTTAGATATCTTTTTTTTTTTTTCCCCACTAATTAGGCCTGTGTGTTGGGTCTCTCCCTGCTCTGCTCAGTCCTCCTGTGGATGTGGGAGAGAGCTCAGGCTGGGTAATTGATGCTGCGCTGGCAAGAATGAAGATGGAGGAGGAGGAGGCGCGCCCGGGATGTGCCTCTCTGGAAGCGGGCCAGAGACGGTCCCCCTGCCCCCCACCTGGACAGCACAGGACCTTTTCTTTACTTCTTCTTACTTCTTCTTTACGTGCCTTCGGCCACACCGCAGTACATTACGCCGCCACATTTCGGCCATCGAAATCAATCTGAGGAGCAGGATCACGTTTCATAACGCTTACGCTGCAGTTCTGAATGCTAACTTCTGCATGTTTAAGTCTGGAATGAATTTTAATCGCGTGAGGAAAATGTGGAAAAAAAAAAAAGCCTTTCCACAGCGAGGTGGGCAGTCTGCGGGCTGACCTGCGCAATGAGCCCAGATAAGCAGGTTAGCTTGATAACAGTTCACTCTGGACAGGTTATAGCTCAGGAACTGCTGCTGCCGAGCCATTGCATTACATTACAGGCATTTAGCAGACGCTCTTATCCAGAGCGACTTACACAGATTTTCCGTAGCATTTACATCGCATCCAGTTATGCAGCTGGATATATGCTGAAGCAATGCAGGTTAAGCACCTTTGCTCGAGGGCACAACGGCAGCAGGTCAGTGAGACTGCCTCGCTATAATGACTTCGACAATAAACAATAAAACTTGTTCTACACAAATTCTGTCTCCTCTCCCTCCTCTCAGGTCACTACCATGAATAGCAAAGCCACTAACAGCACAAAAAAAAAACGCTCAGACAGAAGGTGTACAAAACCAAAACTACACCTAACAAGGCTCGTATGGCACAGACACTGGAAAAAAGCCTATCTGCCAAAAGATTCTGTATTCTTGGTCACAAGGCATACGAGATTTAAAAAAGAACTGAACAAGGAAACTTGACGACTAAACTGAAATATTTGAATTTTAAAATCTTAAAGGTAGAAGTGTGGTGTTGGGTGTAGCCAGGGCAGCCAGTTGGGATTCCCAGCCAGGGACAAAATTTGGCACAAGTTCACAGACTGTATCCCCCCCACCTCCTCCAGGGCCTGGGACAGTGTACCTGGTGGTCCCCCTCTGGCGGGGGCCCAGGGTGTAGCCCTACATGCTGGGCTCGGAACACAAAGTACAAAAGTCAGAGGGCTTATCTGTCAATGTCATTTAAACATAAAGGACAGGGGATGTCAGCAGGGAAGTCTGTCTGTGCTGAGTGTGTGTGTGTGTGTGTGTGTGTGTGTGTGTATGTGCGCATGTGTGTGTTCGGGAGTGTGTGCGCGTGTGTATCAGGGTGTGTGTGTGTGTGTGTGTGTGTGCGCATGTGTGTGTTCGTGAGTGTGTGCGCATGTGTGTGTGTGTGTGTGTATCATGGTGTATGTGTGTGTGTGTATGTGCGCATGTGTGTGTTCGTGAGTGTGTGCGCATGTGTGTGTGTGTGTGTGTGTGTATCAGGGTGTGTGTGTGCATGTGTGTGTGTGTGTGTGTGTGTATATCAGGGTGTGTGTGTGTGTGTGTGTATCATGGTGTGTGTGCACGTGTGTGTGTGTGTGTATCAGGGTGTGTGTGTGCATGTGTGTGTGTGTGTATCAGGGTGTGTGTGCGCGCGTGTGTATCAGGGAGAGTGTGTGTGTGTGTGTGTGTATCAGGGTGTGTGTGTGTGTGTGTGTGTGTGTGTGTGTGTATGTGTGTGCGTGTGTGTATCAGGGTGTGCATGTGTGTGTGTGTGTGTGTGTGTATCAGGGTGTGTGTGTGTGTGGGGGGCACTTACACATCCACAGGCAGGACTGGCCCCTGAGTGTAGCCTAATTTAATAGCTCCAGGCGGGGGCCCTTAAGGGACACTGTGACGCTGATGCTCCATGACACCGAGAACGCGCTGCCGTTTCCCAGCCGGGGGCCGTATCCCGCGGCGATCCGACGCTCCCCGCCCGAGGGGGGGGGGGGGGGTGGGGGGGAGAGAAAAGCGCTGCGGACGAACTAAAATCTCTCTCTTTTTTTTTTTAACTGCCAGAAAAGTCTGTGGGGAAGTTTGAGCGCGGCGTGCTTTGGAACTGCTGCCCGCCCGCGCAGAGCTCATACGCTCCAGCGACACTCGTCACATCCGCTGGCCATTAGCCGCTCTGCCGCAACACCTGGGGCGTTCATTAGCCGGATGCTGACAGAGCTACACACAAGCTAATCTGGTGAGGCTCACAGAGCCAGGGTGCTTATAACAGGGATGTGTGTGTATGTGTGTGTGTGTGTGTGTGTGTGTATGATAACAGGGAGTGAACAGTTACTGTACATTTCCATAACACAGTTAGAATGTGAAGATTCTGGTGGTGACGCACTACCCCCTATGATGAGTGCGTCAGCAGCTATAAGCGTTTAGGAAAGTTCAACTAGTGTTTCCTAAGATGTTGCATAGTCTGATTTTCTATACAGGCCAATATAGTGAGTACAAATGAGAACAGGTCTCATAACCACCATTTTGGCTCTAATCCCAGATACTGCCCTACTGGTGTGCTGTTGAACAAGGTACTGAACCAGAGAACAATCAGCAATATAAACACATAAAAAGCCATTCTGGATAAGGATGACTGAACAGCAAACACATCATTCACCCTGAGGGAGAAAAAAAAAACGTATACAGAGGATGTTTGTTTGGAATTAAATGCAAATGTGTGGAATTACGCTTCATTTCCTTGACATTTACATATTATCCCTGCCTTAACGTTTGCGTGATTAACCTTGCGTTGAGTTATTCACGGCCGCCTTCCCCCTGAAACGTGGCCGGGTTCCACAGAAAGGCGGGCTGAGGTGAGCGCGCCGCATGTGCAAAAATCAACATTATTTACTGGGGATGACGAGCCCGTGCCAGGCTGTGACTCACGATGGCGGCTTCCGCCACAAAGCAGTCGGATTATACCGCGGGATTTAGTCCCGTAACGCTCAGAAGCGTTCTCTTTCTTGGCTCAGTGAGAACATCTTTACCACCATCATCATCAGCATCATCATCATCATCATCACTATCACCATCACCATCAGGAGCATCACTATCATCATCGTCACTACTATCATCATCATGGTCATCATGATCATCATCATCACCACCACCACCACTATCACAATCATCATCATCATCATCATCATCATCGTCATATGTTTTTGCTGGCCAGAAAGCAAGCCACTTCTTGGCTGAGAGGCAGCGAGCTAAGAGAAACGAGCACTCCAAATGCACAGCAGCCTGAGCCGGTCCAGGTTTTATCACGAGTCGGTGCAGTCAACAGCTGGGGGCTTCTACTTTGCACGCTAACCAGTTTCTAGCAAAAACCTGGAAAGGTTCAACCTGCAGCCTGTCTGGAGTGCGCTTTCCCTGGTAAAGGCTTCATTGGCTCGGCTCAAATGCACTGGGGCAGCAGGGCCTCAGTGCCGGCACTGGTTTTCTTACAGAACGGGAACGGGGACCGAATGGGAAACAGGGCGTCGCCGGCGGAAACCCAGTGCGGGTGAGACGAATCCGTTACCCATCATGCACTTTGCTCTCAGTGACTCAGCCTTTGTGTCAAGCGAGCGTGTTCATTAGGGGACCTGCTCGCCCGAGCATTTCCCGCTGCACAGGCCTGTCCTAGATCTGTCACTCAATCAGGAAAAAAAATTATAATAAATTGATTTAATTTTTTATCACTTTTTCCCCCCCTCTCCCTTGAACTAGCGGGAAACAGCTTCACAGGATACAAACGCAACCATCGACCGTAACCAGGGCGACGGGAAGCAATTTCTGAATCCTTTAAGTCCTCCAGGGCAAACCCCCCCCCCCCCCCCCCCCACCCCTTCCAGTACCCACCAAGAGAGAACAATCCCCGGGGTGCTGAAGCTCATGAAAGGAGATGGTGCCGCTATCGCTATCTGCTTATATCAACCGCATTAATAAAGGATGGCTTTTTATAGCCCTGCTAAACCGCGCCATTGAAACGTAATGGGGTTTCATTTCGGCAGGGTCCCTACGATGCAGGCTGCTGTTTTTTGCATGCTGTGCTTTTAGAAGGTGGCTGCTGTTACATAAAGGGGACCAGTGCTACTGAGCGGGGGGGGGGGGGGTGGCGTTTTAGTTCGGTTCCAATTGGTCGGGATCAACGCGGCTGTTTCCCGCCTCTGCCGCGAAGCCGACCGGCGTAACTTGGGAGCCCTCCGGTGATTTCGGCAGACGGCGCGGGCTATTCCGTAAAACCACCCGCGACGCAGGATCGAGGGACGGCAGGCAGCGCGTGGGCACCGGCCACTCGGCACCGCAGTGTGTCCACAGACCGAGACTGAGCAAAACACGAGGACCATGTTTGCAGACAAGGAGACGGGCTGAACTGCTCAAATCCCCAGCAGGGAGAGAGAGAGAGAGAGAGACAGAGAGAGAGAGAGAGAGAGAGAAAGAGAGAGAGAGAGAGAGAGAGAGAGAGAGAGAGAGAGAGAGAGAGAGAGAGAGAGAGAGAGAGAGAGAGAAGAGAGAGAGACAGAGAGAGAGAGAGAGAGAGAGAGAGAGAGAGAGAGAGAGAGAGAGACAGAGAGAGAGAGAGAGAGAGAGAGAGAGAGAGAGAGAGAGAGAGAGAAGAGAGAGAGAGAGAGCAGAGAGAGAGAACCAAGGCGCACAATCTTTCAAAAGGATGCGTCATCGCTGAGTACAAATGAATCGACAGAGAGAGAGAGAAATCGACAGAGAGAGAGAGAGACAGAGAGAGAGGAAGAGATTAAAGAAGAAAGAAAGAAAGATGGGGGGGGGGGGTGGTGCTGGCAAGGAACAGAATTAAATGACTTCTTTGTTACTCATAATTCTGGAACCCGACTCAGGCTTTTCAGCAGGCGGCATCGCGAGCGAAAGACTGCAATGCAGTTAAAGTGTTTCCCTGGAAGCCCAGCGCCGCGCGCCATGAGGGGAAACCCGCCGCTTCCCACTAAATACATACATAAATATATAAAAAGTAAAAAAATAAATAAATAAAAATAGCATAAATAAATAAACAGTCGCGTGTTGTAAATTCACGTCAGACTCAAAGAAAGGACTTGGGCCACGGAGGAAGAGCATCCCGTCCGTGGCGAAGGAGCAGTGGGAGAGGTCTGGGTGTTTACTAATCCCAGACATCTTACCGCCCCCAGATTGCGCCCAGCTTCAAATACCACCCCCCCCCCGTCCCCCCAACAACTCCTTATCAAACCAACTACGTTTCTGTGGCTCCCTTTGATTCCGACACACCGGCCGACACAGAAAATAAAATCCTCTACGTCCCCCCCCCCCCCCCCCCCCCCGACAGAGCGTAACAGGGAGGTACTTATCGGGAGATGGCAGGGAAATTAGCATTCAAATTATTTTTCCGCCGACAGCTTCGGCGCGGGGCGCCGTCGGCCGCCGCCTCCCCAAAATATATTTCATGAATCTTTAATATGGCTCGAGCCGTGAAAGAGAGAGAAAAAAAAAAAAAAAACAGATTGATACATAAAAAAATAACACCGGCAGGTTCACATGGAAACGGAGGCCGAGCGGTCCGTGAGGTCGTTCGAGAGGAATGGTGATGTGGGGGGGGGGGGGGGGGGGGGGGATTAAGGGTGCGCACCACCACACACGCCCCCCCGCCCCCCCCCCCCCCCCCCCCCATGCGGTCTGACATTGCCTGTTGCCGTGGAAACGACATGAGTGACATTGTAATGCTGTAAAAAGTTGGTGGCTAGGCTTTCTGTCATGGGCTCCTTGGCCATGAATTTAAAAAAAATATATTTTTTTAAGTTTGCTCCAACAGCTGGTCATCAGCTTTTCAACTCAATATATTTTGGTTTGGTTTGTGGGGGGGGGGGGCGGTTGGCACTGCACACGTTTATATGGATCGATATGTACGCCAGTTGCGCGGCTGATTAATATTTGAATTACGTGGGCCCGCGTTTGATTCGCTATTCCGGTGACCTCGCCGGTGGCCTCAATTTAGAAAGATAACGTGCCGCATTAGCACCGCGGAGCGCGAGATCGCTGGGAAATGAGCGCGTGTGTTCATATAAGCGAGGGGGGGGGGGGGGGTTGTGATGGAGAGGGTTGGCGCTATCGCTGCTATCAGTCATTTAGCAAACAGGTCACTGTCGCCCAAATATCGAGGGGAACGGCTCGGGGTGCTCCGGGTTCCATCTGCACCCCCCCCAGTCAGGGTTCAAGATTCAAAAATCCCTTCTCGTTTTCAAAATTCCGATGGCGTCCCGTTAAAATGGCGACCTCGCCGAATTAAATTTGCGGTCTCGGGTTTTATAAACGTCCGTTCACGTTGCCAATCAATTGAAAATGAGAAGAAAGAAAAAAAGTATATACGGTGTGAACATGTCCTGGTGTTTAAAAACAGCCTCACCGTTAATCACGCCATTTCATTTGATGGCATCGGCGGCCATTTTCTTAAAACGCATAAATAACAGCAGAATGTCCGATAAGTTTGGAAGCGTTCGCGGCGCCTTCCCCGTGTAAACGAGCCCCTAGAAACCGTGCGCCCAAAGTTTTTTTTCCGCCGTCTCAGCTTCAGAGGAAGGCCGTCCCCCCGCGTCCCCCCCCCCCCCCACCCCGCCCCCCCCCCCCCCCGTTTCTGCCGACGGCGCATTTTCGCCCCACGCGCGGTTAATCTGGGGTACGCCGCCGCATTACCTCTCTTTTATATCTCGGCTTAATGAAAAAGAACAGCTAATTGAAAATGAAGTATCACCCCCCCCCCCCCCCCCCACCCCCCCGCCCCCACCGCCCCATGCCCCCCCACCCCCTCCCCATGCAATTAACGCCCCGTGTGTGAGGGGAACAGATAGGATTAGTTCGCCTCTTCGCCGCGAGCGTGAAAAATTGGCCTCCGCGAGGTATCGACGATTTTCGTAACCCGTCGCCGATGAAGCCCCCTCCCCCCCCCACACTTTTTGATACCGCTCAGATAAGGGGGGGGGGGGGGGGTGGGGACCGGAAAGACCCAGAACATCGTTCTGGTCCACCAGCGACAAGCGCTTTACCCCGTGCTGCTAGCCGCAGGTACGTGACCTTGAGAAACACGCACGCAAGACGACGGATAGCCAGGATCAGCGCGGCTGCGCACGGAGAGGCTGTTTCTACTGAGCCGGCACCTGAGGTTCCTCTTTAAAACTGCCCAAAAAACTACTGAATTTATGTGTAAAAAAAAAAAAAGTAATAGAATATAAAGAATTATATGTTGAACGTCGGGAAACAGGGAGTGCTGCACCTCTGCTTTGTTTTAACTTTGTTGTGACTGCTGGGTAAAAACCTCGAGAAGGCGCATTGTTGTAAGTCACTTAAAAATATACATGCTTCAAAATACAGGCGTTAAAAATGTATGAATCGGGCAATTCATCCACAAGAGATTTCCTAATGTCACTGCACTTTACTAAAATGCGATGATCGCTACATAAATTGTTGAACCAAGGATGTTCCACCCGCTAGTTTTAGTCACTGCTGAAAAGGCGGCATCTAAAATGCATTTCCATGTTAGAGATCAAGATGGAAATTCAGTGGCATTACGATCCAGCACCGAGCGTAATGGACCGGGTCAGAAAACTGACACTTTGCACAACATTAATATTTTAAATGGGCATTATAAAGCCGTCCAGATAATTCAACAATGACTCAGATGTTAAGCCTGAATATTGCATGACTTGAATGCGGCATTAAATTCTGAAAAAGGCCTTTGGGGGAAAGTGGGTCGATTGTTGGGAGTTACACCCAACCCCTTACTCAATTTCTGAGCTCCTTCAAAACATCGCACGGCGTTTTGAGCGTGTTGACGGATAGCTGGTGTAAAAAAAAAAAATAATAATAATTGGTCATGCTCTCAGACTAGCCATTAAGAAGCAGGACCGTACACACACAAAATAATTTGGAGTGACATACAGGGCTGGACGGTCACGGGAGCGTTGATGTCAGTCTTCAGTTTAATTGCCAGCTCAGTGCTGAGACAACATTCTGCAAAAGCTCCTCCCCAGACTGGGCACGCTCAGTGTTGAGAGAGAGAGAAGACAGAGCAGTAAAGCTCGCTTCACCAACCGACGAAAGTAATCCTTCATTAGTGTTACTAGAAGTAAGATCCGCATGGCTGGAGCGCGGGAGGGGAGCGGTGCGCTTTGAATCATGGGAGGTTAATTTGACCGCGTTTCTCCGACGGTCGGGGGGCGTCGATGCGGTTTCCTTTGACAGGATCGATGCTGGGAGGACCGCGCGAGGTTGCCTTTCAGGGGAGCGCTGTCAGTGTCCCGAGCATTCGTTTGGCAGCTCTCTAGCTCTCTCTCTCTCTCTCTCCCTCTCTCTCTCGCTCCTAAAGGATCTGTTGCTGAACTCGCTCCGCGTTCGTTTCGGGGGGAAATCCGAGCTTCCTCGAGCGCGAACGACGGACTTCCCGCTTTGGCTCCTGGGCCCCTGTGCTGCTGATGCGTACTCTGGCCAAGAGTGCAACGGGGCAGAAAATAAAAATAAAAAAAACAACCTTGCTCTTATCTTAGCCAGAACTGTCAAAATGTAATCTAAATTAAATCTAATGTCAAATGTGCGTGTGGTGGGGGCGGGGGGGGGGGTGTTTGGGGGGCGGGAGTGTCTCGGATTTTCCTTGTGGTGGGAGACTTCATTCGACAGGCCGCAAAGACCCTCCGGTTCCAACCAATTAGTGCTCTGCATAGTCTGTGATTGACAGCACATACAATGAAGAAAAAAGAAACGGAAACACCTGTGATGTTCTTCCATTGGGTATTGGACCAACACAGCTGGGACATGAGCAGGTTTAGCCATCTTGGTCGCTTATTCTCCCACCAAATGCGCCCCCAACAAATCCAATACACTTTAAAGCCACCGAAAGCTTCTGAAGTCAAATACAGTGCCAAGCCATTGGCCTCTACACTTGACAATGAAAACTCCTTCCACGGTCTGCCGTATATAAACCAATGACTATGTCCAGCGGTTAACCTGAAGCCTCCTCCTGGTCATCAACAGTCTCACCCAATGAGGCCTCAATGAACAGAGTGACATCACAAAGCTGACCTCACCCTGACCTTGAGATACCACAGCCGTTGGCCGCAATGAAAAGCAAATCTCTTCACTAGTATGGATATATACGCTCAGAGTGGCAATGGCCATGCAATTAGCCTACAAATTTACTTGCGATAAGTCTGATAAGTTCGTTATCGTCGATCAATACCGAGTTCTCTCCAAGCCCATCGAGTGGAGCACTGCCTGCTAAAGCAGGAAGCGTTTATTAAGAGTTAACGCTGGCTTCAAGATTTATCCTTCAGTAAGATCTGTACAAATGTTCTTTTATGAGGCTGGCAGACTCATAACTGACCTCCTATGGTGAAAGCGAATATCATCAGAACTGGCACAACTCCGCAGCCGATAAACTTCTGAGGATGCTGCAGATTGTTTTAAGCATGAACTTAATCCGCTTAAGACGGAAATATCTTAGTCACGCATGCACACACGCGCGCACACACACACACACACACACACACACACACACACACACACACACACACACGCACGAACACGAACACCACTCTTTCTTGACGGAAACTACACGCGCTCGCTCCTCAAAACGCGCACAACACAAACTGCGACAGAAAGAAGAGAAAGAAAGAAAGAAAGAAAGAAAGAAAGGCCCGTCGGATGAGCGGGCGGAGTCAGCGCTGGCGTGTAATCTGATCGCCGTCGTCTGAGCGACGGGATGAATTCGCGGTAGTGAAATACCCCTTTGATCTCGCCGCCGGAGGGGTGCGCCCCGCAGAGAGACACAATCCTCTGCGCCGATAAGCGCCAGCGCTTCGATGTACATAAACCCCCCCCCCCCATCCCACTCCAAACGCACACAGTGCCACCCCCCCCCCCCTTACCCCTTACCCCCCACCCCGCCCCCTCGGCTCATTAAAAAGGCAATTACCAAACGAACGGGCGCCGCGGCGCCGCTAACCTGCGCGGAAATGCCGCCGGTTGTTTTCAGTTTTCGCCGGTAAACCTTTTGACGGCGCTGATCCCCGATGCCCGGTCGGGGGTGGGAGTGTTTTTTTTTGGGGGGGGGGAGGGGGGGCTGTCTTGGGAAGGTTGTTTTTTTTTTCCACAAATTTATGTTCGCGACATGATAAGGCTGGCTGTGCTGCAATTGTCCTCCCCGAATTGTAACACCTCTCCGCGTGAGTCCTTCCCCCTCCCCGGCGACGGCGTGTCGATTCCGGCGCCGTACTTCCTGCCCGAGGACGGCGTGCCGCGAAGCGCTGGGATATTAATGACTCCGCCCCCGACTTGGGGCTCCTCGTAAAAAAAAAAATAAATAAAAAACATGCCAAAAAACCCAGGCATCTCAACGAGCACTCAATGGCTGGAGAGCCAAAGCAGGCGCTGTGTCAGGACGTCCCATAACCAGAACGCAACGCCGCACCTCCTGACCACTGGCCAGTCTGCTTTACTATATCCCTGACCACCCCCCCCCCCCCCCCCCACCACCAACCTCAAAACCTCAGACAGCCCTCTGTGTAAAAACGTGCTAAATTATTCAGCAGCAGCTCCTACTCAGACCAAGGTTACCTCCCTCTCTCTCTCTTTTTTTTTTTAGGGGGATTAAAAGAGCGGGGGCGGGCACACGCGGTGCCTCCGGACTCCGGGCACGCCGTCCGGGATAGGCCCCGCCCCCTCCGAGCCCCGAGCCTGACGAATAGGCACGCGGCGAGCATCCGTCACCACGGCCGCGCTCTCTCTCTCTCCCTCTCTCTCTCTCTCTCTCTCTCTCTCTCTCTCCTCGAACCAAGGGCAGGAGCGGGGGCTCCAGGGGGCTGTTTAAAAGGGAATGACGGATGCCTCCATCCCCTCATAGGAGAGGGCAACCTTCTCTAAAAAAAGGCCCAAATTTATCCTCCCCTCTAATGCGTGGATTTGGGCCTCCCTCTCATCTTTTTCCATCTGCAGAAGAGATAAGGCAGTTCTGCCTAAGAGAGAGAGAGAGAGGGGGAGAGGATGAGAGAGAGAGAGAGGAGAGGCAACAAGAGAGATGGGGGAGAGGGGAAGACAGAGAGAGATGGGGGAGAGGGACAGAGAGAGGGTGAGAGAGAAGGGTGGGGGGAAACAGATTTAAAAAAAGCCTGAGAGGGTGCTGACAGGGGGAGAGAGAGAGGGGGGGGGGAAGGGAGGGAGAGAGAGAGAAAAAAAAGCCTCAGAGGGGTGAGAGGGAGAGAGAGTGAGAGAGCGAGGGAGAGAGAAAGTGAGAGAAAAGGTTAAAAAAGCTGGAGAGGGTGGTGAGAGGGGGGAGAGAGAGGGGGAGAGAGAAAAAAGAGAGAGAGAAGCAGATAAAAGCCTGAGAGAGAGAAAGAGTGAGAGAGAGAGAGAGTAAGAGAGGGAGAGAGAGGGTAAAACGGAGAGTGAGAGGGATAAAAAAGCAGAGCGGATGGAGAGAGTGAGAGAGACAGAGAGAGGGATAAAAGGCAGAGCGGATGGAGAGAGAGAGGGAGACAGAGAGAGGGATAAAAGGCAGGGCGGGTGGAGAGGGAGAGGGAGAGAGAGAGAGGGATAAAAGGTAGGGCGGGTGGAGACAGGGGCCCGGAGCAGAGCGGGGTCCTGACCCGTGCCAGGCTGCATTAGGCCCTGGTGAGTGACGGGGGGGGGGCCCCGGTGCTCACGGCTGTACAGAGCGATACATCACAGCGCCCGGCCCGTCACACACAATCAGGCCCCGCCCCTCCGCCCCCCCGCCCCTCGCTCTTAAAAAAACCTCCCCTGCCCGGCTCGGGGGCCCGGCGCGGGGGGGGGGGGCGGTATCCTATTCGGGACGCATGCAGACGGGCCACGGTCAGGGAGGGGGGGACAGCAGGGGGGGTTAGGACAGGCAGCCCGCTTAACAAGATGAGCATCAAGCGCCAATCCCCGCGTTACCTCCAAACGCGAAGCGACAGACGCTCACTGATTTTGGGGGGGGGGGGGGGGGGGGCCGGGGGTCTTTGTAGGGGCGTTGAGAGCGCGGGGGCTCTGATGAGGTGATAAACCTCTTGCGGCGGGTACGGGTCACGCCGCCGACGCCGGATTCAAACGCACCCCTGTCCCGCGGCTGACAGAACAGAACAAACAGGAAGCGGAATGGGGCGGGGCGTGCGTTAAGGAAAATTGGAACCGCGACGAAGACGTTTAGTGGCAGAGAGCGGCAATTTGCCGTCCATCGAATACAACCGCGGTGAACTTTGTCGTTTACAGGAAGTAGATTAGGGCAAACTTTACGGCAGGTTGTTTCTCTTTCCTCCAAAACATTTTGAGGTCATTTGAATTAGCAAAAAAAGTCAGGTAAAATAAAAAAAATGAAAAAATAAACAAACTGTTTGTTACTCTGACAACAGTGGCGCCCCGTAAGTTAAGGTCAGAGCACGGCAGGAATAAGCAGGGCCGGTGCTTAACTGAGCCACGGCCCGTAGCCGCGGATGAGCTAGCTCCCTGTCAGGCTGGGACCCGGCTGCAGGTGACGCTAAGCGATAATGAAATTCGCCAATTACTGTAAAACAGGGGCCTGCCCCCGGCGCGCGGGACGGGGGCTGGGGGCCCGGCGGGGTGCCGACGGACGCGTCGGGGGGAGAGCGCGGCGAGCTAATTACGGCAAGCGTTTGACCCCCCCCCCCCCCCCCCCCCCCCCGTCGTGCCCGGGCCAGACGTGACCGCCCGACCACCCCCCTTCCCCTCCCCTCCTCCTCCTCCTCGGCGTGGCAACGCCTCCAGCCGTGTGACGGACGGCCCCGTCGTCAACCCGGTTAGGTTGCTTAGCAGCCCGGGGAGCAGCTCTTAATTGTGAGCAGAAGGGGGCGGAGGGGGAAGACTGTCCTCAGCGGTGCGCTGGGACCGCACTGGATTTTTAAACATCATCGTCCGAGATCACTCTCATGCTTCACCTGTGGCTGGGATACTTAAACCAGGCCTTTGAGGCCAGCAGAAATGCTTTTCTTTTGCCACCTGATATTAATTAATTGATTGATTGATTAATGTCACTGATTGGCCAGAGATTCCACTCACTCGGTGACTCAGGAGTAAACCAGCCCTGATTAGAGGGGAAGAATAAAACGGCTTACTTGCCTACTATTGAGTACACAAATCGTATACAACTTGAATACTCAATAGTAGGCAAGTAAGCCAAGTCGTATACAACTTGAATACTCAATAGTAGGCAAGTGTGCAGATTCGGACATGGCCCAGCAGTACCAGTGTAGGCAAGGGCGCGTCAGCGTCCCGTCTCGTCAAAAGCCTCCCCGTTAGAGCGCAGCGGGGCCCTGCCAGACAGCTGACGCTGCTTAAGTGACAGTAGCGCTGCTCGGCCAGGAGCGCAGAGCGATACCCCAGAAGCCGTTCCCGAAATCGCTCCCATTCCAGGCCCATTTGGCCGGCAGTCAGAGACTGGTTTTAATAGCTTGCGTTTCTGCCAAGGGGGAGGCTTACAGGACATAACGGCAGAGCGCTCAGTCTTGAATGGCGGTACTTGACGTGTGTTATAACGCACATCTCTAAATCCCCCCCCCCCCCCCCCCCAACCCCCTCCCCTCTATAAGTGCATTACACAGCAGAATTTTTATGTCGACTGAGGAGGGTTTTGTCAAACTATTCCCATCTTTTTCTGGCTGCCTCTATATTCAAAATATTTTCACTGGAGATGTGAAAGTTTTGAGATGCGGCCCCTTCAGCCGTTAGCTAATCCCGCTAAACTGGTTTTTCACACGGGAATAAAGCGCCACGTCGTCAGCTGTTTTCTGGCACTCCGGCTTCTCTCTCCTGTCTCAACCATAATTCCGTCTTTAATTCTGCGTTTTAAGTTGTTCCCAAATCCCTGTGCCAAGTGGTTGGGGGGGGGGGGGGGTTAGGGGTGGGGTGGGGGGGTTGTGGGGGTGGTGGAAGCCTAAAATAAAATCATATCAAATTTAATGTAGAGTCTTAATAAAAACACTCTTTTTCTTCTCCAGCAAATAGCATTATATTCCATTTAATTTTTTTTTTTTCCTTCAGTCTTATTAAAACAGAAATGAGGAAAGTGGTATTTATCGTTTCTGCAACAAAAAAATATAAAAAAAAAATATTTTTTCACCTCACTGCGCTAAATACGTTTCTTGATTTAAGATAATTGGATATCGATTCCTTCGGGTTTGAGTCCTTGACGATATTATTGCATTGCTAAAAGCGTCTCACAAAATCACAATGCGGGACTGGAGGTTACGCATAGAGGCCAGTTGTGGATCTCGTGTATATATCCCACGGCATGCCGAATTTCTCATTGTCCTCAAACTGGGGGAGCTGAATCAGATACTACGCGCGACTCACTTTTCGCTATGATTCGTTACCGCCATATTGCGGAAGGCCTTTTATTTCTTCACGTATAGCAATCGTGCTAATATTTTGTATAGCGTTTTATAATATGCACATCCAGGCGATTCTGGATGAGGGGCAGATTTTTTTTTATCAGCCGTGACATTTTCGGTCGTTTCTAAACTCCGTAAAGAATTGGAGACCGTCCCAAACTTCTTCTCACTTGATTCCGCCACGTCCTGCTGGATTTATGCAAAACGCTCCACCTGGCCAAGAGCTTGAGAATAGAAAAGATACCTCTCAATCACCGCATAATAGCAACTATAGCAGCCCTTGGCAGCCGGTGTACCTCCACAAATCTTAACAGCTGTCCGAAGAGATTAATAGTTGACACCCGAGGCGTAATCTCCTCTCTAGCGCCACAGTCGCTTAACCGAACAGCGTCCGAGTCCTTCAGGCCCTCTCTTATCGTTACCCGGGTCAAACGGGGCACGGGTCACGTGACCCTCCCCTCCGTCCAGCAGCAGGTGGAGGCGGGAGTTCTTCCCCTTGCCACTGTTTCCATAAGGCTTGGCTCCTGTGGGGGGGGGGTTTAGGCCAGGGCTTTGTCTGCAAAGCGTATTGTGACAAACTGCTGTAAAAAAAAAAACACGCTGTACAAATAAAATTTGACTGATTGAGTTTGATTGAGGCGGGGCCAAGGGAAGAGGAGGAGCTTAAGCGCTTGGCCGTGTTTGATTGGCGGGTGGGTGAAGACCAGATGGTTAGCCGGCAGGCTAATCACGCGCTAATCACCTGCGGCAAATCAACCCACAAACAGGCTAAACAAACCGGCTCGGCTTCGCTTACTGTCGCAAACGCCGCCGTACGAGTTCACACGGGTCCAGAAACGCACTCTGTCTCTCAGAGTGAGATTATTACGGTAAAGCACGGCGCGAGCGCGGCCACAGAGAGCGATGGCGCGGGGGGGGGGAGAAAACTTAAAAGGAAACCGATTTGGAATAGCCTCCCCCCTTTAAGGCAAAACGAATACGCTTAATTCGATGTTATAGATCGCCACCACGCGCCGCCAGACACAGCAATGATACAGAGGGCAGAACAATCGAGCGGGGAGCGGGCCGCTCTGCGTTCCGCCTCGGAGCGTCGAGGCGAGGGGCGGGGCTCGCTCCCCGGCTCCCTGAGAGGAGGCCGACGAATCGGCCGCGGCGCTCTCTCTCTCGTTTCCAACGCCGTCGGGGAAGATCGCAGGGGCCAGAGGAAGCCGGCCGCCGGGCCGCGAGTGGGCCCATCCGTTCTGCGGGAGAGCTGCCGGCGAAGGTCAGACGCGCGAATGCAGCGAGCGTCGCTAACTGAAAAGCTCCAGATGACATCACGCCAAACTTTGCCGCTACAGATGGCAGCTCGTGTTACTCGTCACGTCATGAAATGCCGTTTAAATGCCAGTAGCCTTGCTTGAGAACTATGAACTTGCCATTCACCTCCATTATAATCAAGGTCTTTGCTTCCAGTATCTTAAAGTGCTGAAGGGTTACTTTTCTTTGCGGGACCTTCAGCCTCCCGCTATCACCCGATTGGCCGCTTGTGGATTGGCCGCACAGGGATTGGCCACTGGTGGATTGGCCGCTGGTGGATTGGCTGTGTGTATATTTGCCATGCGGGGATTGGCCGCATGTGGATTGGCCGTGTGTATATTTGCCGCGTGGTGATTGGCCGCATGTGGATTGGCCGCTGGTGGATTGGCTGCGTGTATACTTGCTGTGCGGGGATTGGCCGCATGTGGATTGGCCACATGTGGATTGGCTGTGTATATATTTGCCGCGCTGTGATTGGCCGCATGTGGATTTTCCGCGTGTGGATTGGCCCGCTGGCCTGCTTCCTCTCGCGGCGCTGCGGCTCGTAATCAGGCGGCGTCCCCGGCTCTAATGGCCGCGCGCGGGTGGCGTGGGACCAGCGGCTGTTTGTTTAAATTAGAAAACAGCAGGAGGCGCAAACCGCCGTCTCTTCTCAGGGGCCGAAAGCCAGAGGCGCACGGGGGGAGAAAAACAACCACCCCAGCGCTTTTTCTTCTCTGTGCGCTTGCATCGTGCTCCTGAAGCAACCAATCAGGGGTCAGGGCCGGGTCTGCTCAAATGACCAACAGGAAACAAGGAGCTCATATTATCGCCAACCACTGAATAACTATTATTGCCATTTGTACACTGCTAATTGCTGCACTGGGTAACATAGCGAGCCACTAAGCTGGCACTCTGTAGATCTGCTGTAAGAGATATGATCAGCATGTAGAGGAGAGAACCGATAAACAGCAGCAGCCTGGATGCTATGAGATGCCAGATTCTGTAGGTTAACGCCCGTGTGCTGTTCTGATTGGTGCTACGCTAGTTTGCCATGTGCACCCGCGATGTCAGACCGTGTAGTATAAAGCGTCCAATGAAATGCCGAGAGACTCTCTATATGCAGGCCAGGAAATCATAGAGGCATTCCGAAGCAAGACCACCATTACTCATGACACACACCAGCATTATACATAGTGTTATTGCATATGAGATGTCTTTATCGTAGAATTAAAGCAGCAGATAAGGTGTCAACAGAAATAATACATGAACT